>PVKY010000579.1:0-44947 GCA_004027775.1 Bradypus variegatus
TAGATGGGTCAGGGGCTTGTGGGCCAGGAGCTGGGGCAGGCAGGGGCTGCTGCCCAGGGACAGCCCCAAGGTCATGTCTGACAGGTGCCCAGTGGGTGTCTGACGCAGTCCTGGGTCCCAGGTGCTCAAAGGAGAAGGTGGACTCCCCGCTTTGCCTGACCCTGGGCCCCACCACTCCTTCTCACTGCCGTGGCTTCAGGCTGCTTACGAGGTTGGGCCCGGGGCCCAGAGGGTCTCAGCACAGGACAGCCCACCCCAGAGCCCGGCAGGTCCACCCTCACCCTCCCTGGTCCTGTGCCTGCCCTGGGCCCCCCCGGGCTCTGGGGCTGCTGGCCGTGGAGTGGCAGGGCCTGCCCCCTGCCCAGAACCCAACTCGGCCGTGCGTCTGCACCGTCCCCACCCCAGCCCCTGCTGTCCACTCTGACAGACCCACTTGCTGCCCCGGCCACCCCCTCCTCTCCTCGGGTCATGGGGGTTGCCAGACTCCTGGTGTGGGCGCTGGTGGACTCCAGCCTGACCCCTGTGTGAGCCGCCCATGCCACCCCCTCAGGCCTCCTCGGCTAGGGGGAGCTGCAGCGAATGGGTGGGGGTCCCTGGGTGCCGCGGCCCTTGCACCCCCTGGCAGCCCAAAGCCTGCAGGACAACCTTCTGGGATGGGTGGTTCCCCCCGTCACAGGAATGCACTGCGTGCAGCCCCCCACACAGTCACACCGGAGCCTCCAAGACCCTGAGGGGGGGCTCTGAAGAGACTGGGAGCAGCATGCCCCTCACCGCACCCTGGCCTGGGCAAGGGCAGACTCCGGAGGGGCTTAACCAGGTGTGACTTGAGCGTCCCCCCAGCCCACCCTGCCTGAAGCGTGGAGCCCGGACCCTGGCGTCCCCCCTACACCAGCGTCCGCCACCCCTGGGGCTCCGGGCAGGTGCTCCCCCAGACACAAGGTCCCCCAGGGCCCCGCGCAGCCCCTGGGGGTGGGTGGGAGCGGCCCAGCCTGGGGGCCTCTGCCCAGGGGTCCAGGCAGCACCCCGTCCCGGAGCTCCGCCCTGGCCCCGGCAGCCAGCAGGGCTCATCAGAGAGTGGGAGCCACCGAGGCCCTGCGAGGCCCCCCTCTGCCAATGGCCAGAGCTGCCCTCCCGTCCTCCCGCTGCTCCGTGGTTCCCCGGACAGGCCCTGCCCCGCGCCCCACTGTTCCCACTGTTCCCGCTGCTCTGTGTTCGGGAAGGGCCCGCGTCCCTCTGCTGCCCGCCCCCGCCCCCCGTGTGTGGGAGCCACAGCATGCCCCGTGTTTTCCGCCGAGCTCAGCAGAAATCTGCTGGGAGGTCAACGACCAGCGAGAGGCCCATCCATCACCAAATAAACTGTTTTCATTTCCCAGGGGCAGGAGATGAAAACAATCAAAACAAACGCGGGGGAAGGCCCAGCTCCCCCGGCCCCCGCACCCCTCAGCCTCATGAGAACAACCCTCCCTTTTACAGGAATTTTACAGCCAAATCGCCTAATGTGATTATAATAATGATTTCTTTACTAGAAACTGCATAAACAGCCTCTTTTGAAATCTGCAGGGAGGCGGCCTGAGAGCCCAGCAGGGGGTAGGGCTGCGGAGGAAGTGGGTGCCGGGGGGCTGTTGTGGGGCACCCCGGCTGGAGCATGTTCATGGGTGGGTGGGCATGTACTTGGCATGTGAGTGTAGGGGGCTATGTGTACCTGTGTGCATGTGCACACATGTGGGCGTGTGTGTGACAGATCCGTGCACATGCACGTGTGGCATGTGCCCACAGGGCTGCCTGCGTGCACATGTGACAGGCATGCACATGCGTGTGTGCATGTGTGTGGTGTGCAGGGACTCAGTATACACAAGTGTTCACATGTGTGTGTGAGGGGGCCATGCATATACATGTGCATGCCCATCTCTGTGCACTTGTGCATGTGTGTGCATGCATGCATGGTGTCTGTGTTTACTCATTGGACACAAGTGTGTGGGGCCATGTATTTACATATACGTGCCCATCTCTGTGCACATGTGCATACATGCACGTGTGCATGCAGTCTCTGGGTGTTTACTCGTTAGACAGCGAATGCATGGGGCCGTGCATATCCGTGTGCCTCCCATCTCTGTGCATATGTATGTGCACGTGTGCATGGTGTTCATGTGTGGTTCACCTGCCTGTGCTTGTACATGTGTGTGCAGCATGCACACATGTGCAGTTCTGGCAGGGCTGGGGAGGCATGTACTTCCCCAGCTGTGAGGCTGTGGAGAGCGGTGGTTTCCATGGCGACCGGGCCTGCCTGGCACCTGGAGAGTCTCGTGCTGCTCCCCGTGGCCGGTGCCTCCTGCACCCCCCACCCTGAGGCCCCTGCTCTGCGCCCCGACCCTGCCTGGCCCCCACCCCCCACTACCCTTCTGGGGGTGTCTCGGAGAACCTGGAACTCCTCGAGAGGCCTGTGCTCCCTTCCTTGGCCCCTGCAGCCCCCCCATTTGGAAATCCTGTTTTCGCTTTCCGGCCAGTGGCTGACGGGCCTGACTTTGAAAGCTGATGAAAGGGGACCTTTCTCTCTTAGGGCCACAGTAAGCAGCTTGTCGTGTTGAGTCACGCGGTCATCCTCCCTGGGTCCCCATGCTCATGGCAGGGTGGTTGGGGAGTGGGGGAGCCCCCTCCTCACCCTGCTGCCCCTGCCAGCCTGGCCTCCAGGTTCAGCTTCCCAGTGACCCCTCACTCCAGTGCCAGGTTGGCTGCCTACCTCCGGGCTTGGCACCCAGCCAGGGCCGAGGCAAGAGCTCTCACCTCAGCTCAGCTTGCCAGTCCCCCAACCTCAGGCCCTGAACCCCCAGAATCCGGCCCAGATCCCTGCTCCCAGAGCCTGTAAACCCCCCTCTGAAACATGTCTCCAATTGCCTGCTGCTTGCCCAGCCTGAACTGGGCCTCCCCAGACACCGTCATGGGGTGTCTGGCTTGTGGGAGCAGGGTCAACGGGGGTCCTGTGCCTCAGCAAGGCCGGAGGCGCCAGGGCAGCTCCCGAGCTGCTCACAGGTTTTGAGGGGCTTGCCGGGAACCAGGGGGTTTCAGCTGCCCCCACCCCGCCCCCGCCCCACTCCCACCCCTGCTGGGTGGTCTTGGCCAGGCCTTCCCTGCACCTCCAGAGCTGCCCCGTCCCTGCCACACGGCCGCCATTCCCGTTGGAGACCCCGCGAAGGGGCACTCCCTGCTCCAGGAGAGGAGGGGCTGTCAGGACGGGGCCGTGGGGCGCTGCGGGGTGCTGTGGCCCGTGCTGAGTGGGGAGGCGTGGTGGCTGGGGGCACAGACACCCCTTTGAAGCCCCTTCAACATCCGCACAGCCAGCTCCCCAACTCAGCCAGGATCCCCGACTCCCTGCGGGGCCAGCGTCTCCCCTGGAGCGAGGCCGCCTCTTTGGAAGACCCGCACAAAGGGCCGGCCTTCCCTCAGCCAGGGCACTGGTGGGGCCTGGGGGAGATGTCCCCGGCCCCGGCTCCCTGGCCTCGCCCCAGCCCCCCACTCACCTCTCGCCCTGCGCTGCTGCCCTCGGCTGCCACCTCCCTGAGGCTCCTGTTCAGAGCGGTGACCTCGCTCTGGTGGGCAGTGATGGCGTCTCCAAACTGGGCCTGGAGGACCCTCAGCTCCTCGGTGATGGCGCCAATGGTGGCCTGGGGGGCAGTGGGGAGTCATGCATGAGGCGGGGTGGGCGGCCGGCTCAGGCTTCTGGGGCTGGGCAGTGCCCGGGCCTGGCCGGGGCATGGAGGCCAGCGTTCTGGGCTGGCCCCTGCTGTGTACGCGGGGCCATGGGGGTAGGGCTGGCCTGGGGCTGGGGGTGGGGCCCAGGTCTCCAAGTTCCTCCGGGGCTTCCCCCTCTGCCTTTACCGTGGCCTCCCCATGCTGCCAGGTCAGGGCAGGTGGACAGTGGGGACGGGCCACGCATCTGCTGGGCCTGTTCTGCTGACCGGTGATGCTGGGGCTCGGGGCCCACTCAGGGTGTCGTAGCCCAGCAGTGCCCCCCGGGAGGCGTGGGGCTGAGCTCGGCCCTCCACTGGTCTGGCCCTGGCCTGCCTTGCCGGACCCAGGAGGAACATCAGGTCACAGCTGCGCGGCCCAGTGTAGGGTGCCTGCCCCTCAGGGAGGGTGCCTCTGAGTGTGCGGCCTGGGGCCGTCAGCGTACGGCCTGGAGGCAGGACCCCCAGCATCGGGCCCATGCCAGCCTTGCCCCCGAGTCTTGGGGTCCAGACTGACCCTCTGCTTCCCCAGCTGTCAAACCGGCAGATCCGACTGGCTGACATCTCAGTCCCTGCCAGGCCTCAGCGTGTGGGCACCCACGGGCACACCCCAGAGGTGGCCACACGGCTCTCCTCACACACCCGCAGGGCAGGGCCCATTCCAGAACCTTCTGGCAGGGACAGCACAGCCACGTCCTGCAGCTCCGACTGGCCACTGCCTTCCTCGGGCCACGCTGCCTGGGACAACCCTCGCTGTGCTGACCACCCCCTCGATGGACGTCCACGGCAGTGCTCATGGTGGCACCTCCTCCAGGATCCAGGACACTGAGGCCATCCGGCGCACCTGAGCCCAGACCTGCTTCCATTTTGGACCCTCACCAGCACCCTCTGGCCATGGGCTGCAGGCTGCAGGGTCCTTGCTGTAAGGGCCTGTGCTGTGTGCCATGGGGTGGGGGCACTGCAGGCTGTGTGCCCTGTGGCGGCTCCCGCGCCGAGTCTGTGGGCTCTGCCAGTGCCCCCAGCTGTTGCTTTTTGGGGAGGTGGCTCCCACCAGGCTGGGCCTCCTACTCTCGGCACGGGGCTGCCCACAGAAGGTGCCAGCAAGGCCTGGCTGCAGGCCGCCCCTGGGTGGACCCTGAGTGACAGCACGCAGAGCCCAGTGCCCCGCCCCACCCAGGGTGGCTTGTCTCTAGGTCACCCCCAGCCCGGGCCCCTTGGCCGCTGCCTCTCTCCTCCCCCGCCCCTGCCCCAATGGACTTTTGTTTCTGTTTTCCAAGCTGAGGTGGCAAAGGAACCCTTAGTGAGCTCCCCAAAGAGCCTGGCTGGCTGGCAGGCGGCTTCCGAGCCCAGGAGGGGACACAAGCCAGCGCGAGAGAAGGAGGCTTTGCCAGATGGAGGCATCAGCACCCAGGGCCAAAGGCCCAGCCGGCCAGGGGCTCGGGAGGCAGGGACGGGGCGCAGCCAACCTCGAGGGCAGACTCGGGCCCCCTGCGGCCCCCTGACCCCGGCCCACGCCCTCAGAAGGGGCCCCCAGGCTGTGTGGTGGAGGCCACAGAGCCAGAAGCTCTTGGGCAAGAGTTCTGCTTGGAGCCAGAAGGCTTCTTGGGCAAGTCGGCTGCTCAGAGAGCCAGGGACGGGCTGAGAGAGGCCCCCTCGCTCCATGTTGCGACACCCTGTCCTGTGGCCGAGCACGGGGTTGGTGCGGCCCCTGCCCCAGCCAGGCCGGCCCTCGGGCTTTCCCCAGAGCCCTTGCCCTGTTCCCAATCAGTCCTCAAGAACGGCTCCCACTCTCCCCTCCACGGAAGGAAGCCCGCGGCCGGCCTGTGGCTGGCATCCCCCCCTTCCCCTTCCAATGCCCGGACTCATCGGTGCACAGCAGCTGAGCTCCTGACCCTGGGCCCTTGGCGCTGGGGACACAGCAGGGACCCGGGTGGAAAAGGACCTCCTGGGTTGACCACGGGCCAGCAGATATCAGAACACGCAGCATCATGGGGGCGACGGGGTGGGAAGGGGCCCAGGGAGCAGAAATGGGCCTGGCTGGGGAAGTGGAGTATGTGGCACGGAGTGGCAGGGAGCAGGTGACGTGGCTGGAGCTGAGGGTCCCCATCCCTTGTGCCCCTGGGCCCCTGGGCCCACTGCCCCTTCCCAGTGCTCTCCCATCTGTCTCTGCACAAGCCACACCCCGACCCCCAGGAGGCCTTCCTGGCCCCGTCTGCAAACCGCCTGCTCTGTTCCCCGAGCTCCCGCTTATACCCTGTGGGCAGGGGCTCTGGGCCGGGGTCTTGGCTCTGTGTCACCACTTCCCAGGTGGTCGGAGGCCTCTGGGTGTGGAGGTCAGAGGCCGCCTTGCCAGGGAGGATGGCAGCACCAACCCCGCCATGGGGGCCCCCAGGGTGACTCCTCAGCTCCCCAGAGCCCTGGGGGTTCAGGCCCCTGCCCAGCCCCCCTGGAACAGGTGCAGAGGAGAAGCCAGGGCCTGGGGGATCCCCTGGCTGCCCACACAGCTGCCCACATGGCCTCAGAACCCACATATGGCCACAGGCTTCCTCAAAGCAGGAGAGCACAGCCCCTGGGCCGCGTGTTGACGTTCCTTCTGACGTCCGGGGGAAGGAGGCTTAAGGACCAAGGAACTCTCCTGTTTCCTTCCTCACAGGAGTGTGACACCCTCCGTCCACGTCGACGCCTGAGGGCCTGTCCCCGGTGGACCAGGGCTTGCTGACCTGGATGGGCAGCTGGGCAGGGGGCTTCCTATGGCCACGTGGCCCTTTGCCTGGTGCTCCAGCCCCAGCACCTCCTCCAGGAAGCCCTCCTTAAGCCCCTCGACCCCTCAGCCCCTCCTCCTCCGAGCCCCTGCCACTTCCCTCGGCCCAGACCTGGTCATGGCCCTGCCTGGGGGCTGCACTGGGCATCCGGGACTGTGGCCGCCTGGTGTGGCTGAACGCACCACGGGCCCTGGGCCCCACGAGGCACTCCATTGGCCCCTGCCCCCTGCATCCCCCAGGACCTGCACACCTCAGGGCTCTGCAGACACCAGACGATGGGTCCCTGAGGGAGGGGCCAGCCCAGGTGCTGCTCTCAGGTGTCCAGGAAGCTTGTGGGGCTGGACAGTGAGGGGTGGGCTTCCCGCAGACCCCTGCCCCCACATCTCCTGGGCCCTGGGCCAATTGGGAGGTCTGCTGGGCTCTGGCCACGTTTGTTTGGTTTTGGGAGGAGGAGGGGGAAGCCTGGGATGACCCTAACTCGAAACAGTGCCTGGCCACCCATGGGACAGGAGCCTCCCCCAGGGGAGCCCCCACTCCGGGAGAGCCTCATGGCTTGTCTCCGAGGGGCTCCAACCTCCATGGTTGCACTGGGTCCACGAGGCCAGCAGCCCATGCAGGACTTTTGACTGTGCCCCTGGCTGGGGTGGGTGGTATAGGGTATGGAGGGAAGTCCCTGCTTACGGGGCACTCACATTATAAGGCTGATGTGGGGACTCCCTCCACTGAGCACTCAGCTCCTGGTGAGGATGGGGGCTAGGGGGTAGGTGCAAGTTGGGGTCCCCAGGTCTTGTCTCTCCCCTGAGGAGCGCTGTGTTCACTTGGGCCTTTCCTGTCCATCAAGCCAGCAGGGGCCCTGGGGATGCCTGGGGGAAACTGAGGCTCAGCCGGGTAGGGATGGGGTGGTATGGTGCTGTGTCGGCAGGATGAGGCACACTGAGGGCTCTGACGGTGACTGGGCCAGCAAGGGCTCTCTTGGGGTGGCGGGAGACTCACCTCGGCTTGCTCCTGCCGGCTCTGGGCCTCCCGCTGTGCCTGCTGCAGCTCCTGGGTGGTCCTGGAGAGCTCCTGGCCCAGCAGGCTCCTCTCGGCTTCCTTCTGAGACAGGGCCTGGGCGAGGCAGGTGTGGGGGTGCTTGAGAGGGCTGGGAGGCTGGGGAAGGGGCTGCCCACCTTGCAGCAGGGGCCACAGTGCAACGGTGCATGTTAAGGACCCTTCCAGGGCCCAGTGTGTCCCCAGCTCCTCGGCGCTGCTGCTGGGGGGTGGGGAATGGCCAGGACCCCAGGGGGCAGCCCCGGAGTCCCCCTGGGAGCCATGTCCTGTGGGGAGCACGGTAGGGGTGGGGCCCTGTCTACACCTGGACCTTCCTCCCTGCAGCCAGACCCCTTCTTGCCTCCTGCCTTGTGCTTGGCTGTCTCCTCCACAAGGGCTGCCCCCCTTTCTCCAAAGTCCCAGAGCAGATTGGGGGGCTTCACAGACCACCCCTTCCCTAGAACATCTTGGCCCCTCCAGGCCATGCTTCCTGCAGTTCACAGAGCAAGGCCTCACTGCCCCTTGCAGCATCCAACACCTGCGCACCTAGTTTCTCACCAGTAAGATGGGGACAACAACAGTGTAGACGCAGAGGGTCATGAGAATCAAATGCAAAGTGCAGAATCTGACAATAAATCTTGGTTATTCCTGCTTCTGTGATTCCTCCCCTGTAATTTATAATTTGCACCGACACCACATAGCTTTGATCACACTGTGTGACAACACAGATGAATGACTGTGTTTACTTGTCAGCTCCATTCGCTCAGCAGTTAGCTGGTCAGGGAAGCCCCGTGTCTGTCTCCACAGCCGCAGGAAGGAAGGATGGTCAGGTGGTGTTGATGGCCGTGTGCACAGATTGACAGCCACAATGGATACAGGGTGGGTGACTGGGTGTGTGGCTGGTTAGCTGGAAGGTAAATGGCTGGATGGTCAGACACACAGATTAATGTTGGGTGTGTAAGTGGATGGCTGATCATGTGGATGGATGGATGGACATTCAATTGAATGGACGGATGACCACATGCATGGATGGACAACTAGGGATGTGGCTGGACCACTGAGTATGTGGTTGGAGAGTCCTGTGGTTGGTTGGGTACACGGTTAGATGGACGGATGTTTAAATGGATGGATGGATGGTCAGGTGATCAGGTGGATGGTCATGTGGGTAGATGGTCAGTGGCATGAATAGGTGGACGGACATTCAAGTGGATGGATAGTTGGATGGCTAGGTGTGTAAGTGGATGGTTGGGTGTGTAAGTGGATGGTTGGGTGTGTAAGTAGATGGTTGGGTGTGTGGATGGTTGGGTGTGTAAGTAGATGGTTGGGTGTGTAAGTGGATGGTTGGGTGTGTAAGTGGATGGTTGGGTGTGTAGATGGTTGGTTGTGTAAGTAGATGGTTGGGTGTGTAAGCGGATGGTTGGGTGTGTAAGTGGATGGTTGGGTGTGTGGATGGTTGGGTGTGTAAGTGGATGGTTGGGTGTGTGGATGGTTAGGTGTGTGGATGGGCAGTTGCATGGATGGAGGTCAGATACATGGATGGACAGCTGGCTGTGTGTATGGATGGAAGGAGGGATGTTCAGGTGAATGGATCGATGAAAGGGGGGACAGATAAGTGTGTGGTTGGATGGGTGAGTGAGTGGGTAGAAGAATGGACGGATGGAAGGAAAGAAGGAAGAATGGGTGGATGGGTAGGTGACTGATTGGATGAACTGATGGGTGCATGGATGGAGAGATGGATGGGTGCATGGATGGTTGGTCAGATGGATGGATGGATAGATGGGTGTATGGTTGGGTGGATGGGTGGATGCGTGGATGGGTGAGTGGATGGGTGGGTAGGAGGGTGACTGTCTCCTGGACTGCAGTGGAAGACAAAAGCTGCAACAGCTGTGACCCGGGAAGGCCGGTCTGAGCGTGGGGATGCCCTCATGCACCTCTTGTGCTGGGTCAGAGAAGGCACAGCAAGTGCGGTGAGACCCCCGCTGCCCCACACCCCTTCTACCTGCTGCATCTCATGCTGCAGCCGGAGGAGGCTCTCATCCCGCTCCTGCTTCAGGCTCTGAATCTGCTCCTTCAGGGCCTCCCTCTCGGCTGCAGTTTTCACCACCAGCTCCTTCTCCTTTTCCAGCCGGCAAGCAGCCGCCTCCTTCTCCTCCGCCAGGGCCAGACTCAGGGTCTCCTGGGCCGGGCAAAGGGTCTGGCTGTGGGGCCTGTGCAGTCAGGACCCCTGAGGCCAGCAGGTCCCACGGTCCTGAGTGAGACCCGGCTCGTGGGATGTCGGGACCCAATGGGTCCCCAGGGTCAGCTGGTCCCATTAGTGGCACCCCTGTGTCTCAACACAGGGACAGTGAGGCAGAGGGGAGGGCTCAACACCTGTCACTCACATTTATTTAATGTTCCTTAACCCTTTCCGGGGCCGTCCCAGTGCACCGAGCACCCCGTGACACAAACCTGGCCTCCAGGGGCCAGTGGGCAGCTCAGACAGTGATGGGGGCCCTCTGGCCCCAGGCCGGCCAACACCCAGGCAGGCTGGCCTCTTCTGTGACGGAGAGGACCCCAGACCCCCACATTCTGGGGGTTCCCTAGGGAATGTGGGCCCTGGGCTGCCCTGTGAGGTGTGGGCAGGCTGCTCTGTAGGCCCCTCCTGCCCGGTCTCACAGGGGCCTGGGAACCCCCCCCACCAGTCCCCCACACTCCCCTTCAGGGACTGAGGGGCCCCCAGGAGTGGCCAGGCCCCCGGTGGGCCCCCGGGGAGCAGACCTTCTCCCTCCGGAGACGGGCCAGGTCCTTGCGGTGGGCCAGGGCCTGGCTGTCCCGGGCCAGCCGTGCGTCCCGCTCCTGCTGGGCCCCCTGCCGCCGGCTCTGCTCCAGCTCCCACCGCAGACTCGTCCCCTGGACCTCCCAGGCGCTTTTCAGCTGCTCCATTTCCACTGAGAGGTGACGAGTGGGTCAGGACTGGCCCCGAGGCCACCGAGCCCCACGCTGCAGGCAGCAGCCTCCTCTGACTGGGCCAGGGGCTTGTGACCCTACCCCAGGGCCCCCGCGAGCTCCCGGTGGAGGCACAACCCCTGGGTCACAGAGGGTGCCCAGCCTGGCAGGGACAGCACACTTCCCTGCCCCTCTATGGTGTGTCCTGGAGCTCCCTGCCCGGTTCTGAGCCTTGGGCCAGCACCAGAAGCCGCCGGCAGTACACGCACCCAGCCCCCGCTCTGGGGCCAGGGAGTGGGTTGCACATCAGGGGACTGAGCTGCATTCAGGGACCCCCCCCCATCAGTGGGGGCAGAAGGAGCCACCCACGCGGAGCACCTTGCAGGGCCCGCTGAGCCAGACGCGCACGCCGGGCCTCTCCCTCCAGCTCCTCCCGCTGCGTCTGCAGCTGTGCCGCCAGCTGCTGGGCCTCAGAGAGGCTGCTCTCCAGGGCATCCCTGCCCACCCTGCAGAGGGTCAGCAACAGACGGTCACCCCGAGACCCACCCCCCACCCTGCAGAGGGTCAGCAACAGACGGTCACCCGGAGACCCAACCCCTGCCCTGAAGGGGGTCATAGAACAGTGAGAACCCCCTGCCCTCAGCGTCCCCGCACGGTCGCCGCCTGCTGTTGAGGAAAGGCCTCCAGGCCCAGGGCTCCATCGCCAAGGCCAGGCTAGGAAACCAGAGAATAACAGAGGACGCTTTGTTCGTCTTGAATCTCTCAAAACCAGCTGGACTCTGCCCAAAAATATGTTTCCAGTGAATTAAAAAGCTAAATGCAAAAACAAAATAGAACTAACAAATAACAAAACAAGGAAAACTATAAAAGTAGCACAAAAAAATATATAAGAACCATATATAATCTTCTTAAGCAAGACACAAAACCCAGAAGACAAAATAAAGGGACCCACAGGTGTGAATACATTAAAAAAGGGAAACGGGCATTCGAAGAGAAGGTTCCATAGGCCAACTTAAAAGACTAGGGGCAGACTTGGGGAAGAATCTGCACCAGGAATACAAACGATGAAGACGCAGCGCACACAAAGAGCTCCTATCAGTCACTGACAAAGTCAGTTGACCTACAGAAAAAGGAGAAAAATTGCTGTTCACAGAGGAAACAGAAACGGCCAAAAAACCAGGAGACTTGCTCACTCTCACATACTCAGGGCGATGCATCAGGTCAGGAAAAGCGTAAACTAGTGATAATGTCTGGAGCTGGGGAGGGCGCAGCGACCAGTTTTATGGACGGGGGTTTCAGAACTTAGAATGAGCCTCTCTTGGAGCCAGCCACTCCATTGCCAGGTGTTGTTTCTATAGAAAGACACGTGCACCAACAGTGTGCAAGGGTTCTCCCTGCGGCTTTTTACAGGGCGTTAACTGGACTTGGCTTAAATGCCAGGAAATGGGGGAATGGTTTAAAAACAATGGCACGTCTTGGCTCTGGGCATCAGGCGGTTGTTAGCAAGGAGGAGAAAATGTGTCTCTCACCAGCAAGTAGCTACAGACTCCAAACGGTGGTGCCCCGAAGCAGAGCTCCACACACAGGTGAGTCCATTCCCCGAGGCCCTGCTGTCTGCACCCAGCTATGCCCGGGTGCGGAAAACCTGACTGCACCTGTGCACATTTCTAGGCAGGTCGTAACAATCCACTCATCAACCAATCCATCGGCCAATGAGCGTTTGAAAATGTTTCTATGCTCTGCCTTGTCCTGGCAAAACATCCAACCACATGCACACATGCATGCATGCATGCACACATATGTACACATATGCACACATGCATGCATGCACACACATGTACAGATATGCACATGTGCATGCATGCACACATGTACACATATGCACAATGCATGCATGCACACACACGTACACATATGCACACATGCATGCATGCACACACACATGTACACATATGCACACGTGCATGTAAATGCACACAGACACATGCACATGCACCCCCAAATGGCCCCTGCCTCAGTCTCCTGCTAGTCTCCCTGTACCCTGCTGCCTTCATCCGGGTGCAGCTCACTAGAACCTTCAGGGGCTCCCTGTTGGCTGCAGAGAGAGAGGCCCTGGGCTCAGGTGGGAGCCCCGAGAAGCTCCCTTTTCGCCCCCTCCCACAGGCATCCCGTACATCCCCATCTGCGCGTTCCTGTCTGCACATCTGCGGCTGCCCCTCCACCTGGGCGCTGTTCCCGGCTCTGGGGTAGAAAGGGCTCCCTGCCGGCTGCCTCAGTGCTGTGCCCCCCAGATGCCTGCCTGGGAGGCGGCTTCTATGGCTCCGTGCCTGAGGCGCCATCCTCTCGGCCTCTTTGTCCCGACCCGGTGATCGGAGGATGGGTCCGGTGTCTCCACAGATCCCGAGAGCCTCTCAGCCCCTGTGGAGCCTCCCAGAGCAGAGGCCAGGCAGCCGCAGGGGCTCTGGGGAAGGGCTGGGCCACAGTGTGGGTCGTGCTCTGGTGCAGCGTGTGGAGGGGACAGTCCCCTGCCCGGCCTTGTGGATTTAGAGTCTCTGCAGAGCGGTCCCGTCACGGCCCGGGAGTGGGGCTGGAGGACTTGGGGCCCTGAGGTCCTTACACGGAGCAGAGCGTGCCAGGCAGGGGGTCCCTGCGTGGCCTGTGTGGTGCTGCCTGGGGGCTGCTGTGTGTGGCCCCGTGGTCAAGGTTGGGGGGGTTGCTTTGCAGAGACAGGAGCAGGGCAGGGGCTCTGGGCAGCAAACGGAGGGCAGGGTCCCAGGACCCCTCTGCTCCCACCTCCCGGAGGAGCCTGCCAGGTTTCTCCTTTGAATTTCTGCACAGGCTTTCATCTGAAGGAGAGAGTTTTCTTTGAAAAAGTTCCTGGGCCCTGAACCCTCAGGTTTCCACAACCCTCAGCCTTTGGCACACCAGGGGGATCTTTTCTACACAATACTTGGTGTTTCTGAGCAAGGCCCACAAGACACAGATAAGCACGAGCTCTGGGATTTCCACAGGGACCTCGGGACCAGCTCACGGCACCAGGCAATAGTGCATGAGGGGTCTCCATTCCTGCCCACTAGTGCCCACTCCACGCCTTCTGGAAGTTTCCTCCTGCTGATCCTTTAGGGTTACCTCCCCCCATGCTCAGCCTTGAGGTTGGAGGGGCTGATGCAGCTCCAACTTTGGGGTTGGTTGAGGGACCCCATTCTGCCAATCAGAACCCTGCCCCCAAGATTGGTGCAGGGATGGGCAAGCTGGCATTGACCCTCCAGCAGGACTTTCGGGTCCTCTTTGCACGAGGGCACCGTATCTGCTGGAAGAGTGAGCCTGCGGTTGCTGTGGACCCTCTTGCTACCTCTCAGACAGAATCTGCCAGGGAGAGAAATTTCAGTCGAGCAGCACTGGGGATGGGGTGGGGGAAGCAGGGTCCTGAGGCAGCACTGGATCCTGCTTTGCCTGAAGCCAGATGCACCCTGAACGTCCCACACCACGAGCCAAGACATTCGCTTTTGGCTTCTGCCGTCCCAAGCTGCGTTTCTGTTGCTTGCCCCTGACCGAGGCTGGCCCCCTCCCTCAGGAAGGCCACCCCAGGCCTCCCTTAGAGGCCCCACCCCCATCCTCAGGCACCTGAGGCCGTCCGCCTCCTCGGCTGTGAGCCGGCCGTGCTGCTCCAGGGCCTCCTGCTCGGCCCGCAGCTGGGCCCGCTCCCCGGCCAGCGCCTCCTGGTCCGGCAGGCTCTGCGCCAGCCGCTCCTCTAGGACCTGCTGCTTGCACGTGACCTGGGGAGGGGCAGCAGAGGGGCCTCCTGAGTGGGGGAGGAATTCTGGAGGAGGGGCTCGTGCAGGATGGCCGAGGGGAAAGTGGAGGGCTGGCCTCTGGAGCGCACAGGCGTCTCTCCACAGCGGAAGGGACGGCCACTCCCGAGACCAGGGGGTGGCTTAGCTGAGCTCTCCCAGGTAACGAGCCCACCTTGCTGGGCCACAGGTGTCCAGGGGGCAGGAAATGTGGCACAGGAAGGGCAGCAGAAGACCACTGACCTCACTGCTGCAGACCAACCCTCTCCCTGGGAACAAGAGGGAGCTCTGGACAGAACACCACAAGCAGCCGCCCGAGGCCCAGAGACCGACAAGGCAGCCAGGAACGGGGAGCCATGGTCCCAGAGGGAAGTGGGGCATGGAGCAACCAGCCCGCCGTGCCGGGCCCCCGCACTCCTTAAAGCATTCGCTGATTTTGGTGTTTTCTGGGAAACTGAGAAGTGCAGGAGAGAGCTCATGGAGTACCAGAGCCTCAGGTGCAGACATCGGGGTTCAGAGCCATGAGAGCAGAGGCGCCGGATGAGAACCTGAGGTTTTAGTTGTACCCCCAGAAAGGCTTCCTCCCGTTCGCTGTGGGGAACCCCAACGGACCAGCCCTCAGCAAAGCTGAAGCCCAGGCGGGACTCGGCTCCACCTCGGCTTGTCCCCTAGTGTCACCTGCTGCCGGAGTCACAGGGGAGTCCTCTCCGGAGAAAGACTTTCATCAGTGAAATCATGTCTATAATTTTATATCTGATATTTGGCCTTTAATCAACATCATCAGACACACCAGGAAACGATCGTATTACAAAAAGAACCCCACATGTGTAAGAACAGGAAATAGATGTAAGCCCCTCCTAGAATATCGAGGTATTGCAGTTACCAGACAAGGCTATTAAGGTAACTGATTAATACGACCAAGAAAACAGATGACAAGATGCAGAATTTTACAGAAAGATGTAGAATTTATAGAACTGGAATCCCCCAAATCTAAATATAAATTGTCAGTTAAACATAAAATAACCAAAATTAAAACATCAATTGATGGGTTCAGTAGCATAATAGAATAGAAGAGATGACTAATAATCTGGAAGACAGACAAAAAGAATATATTCAGACTAAATCATGAAGAGAAAAAAGGATGAAAATGAAGAAAAGTGTGTAATAGACACACAGAACAAGGTGAAAAGGTCCAACTTCTGTGTAAGGAGAGGAGAGAGAACATTTGAAGAGATACTGGCCAAGAACTTTCCAAATCCAATAAACTACATTAAGGCAGATTAAGGTGAGCCGCATAACACTGAAAGGATAAATATAAAGAAAATATCACCTAAGTAGATCGTAGCAAATTTTCTGGGTACCAAATGTAAAGAAAAAATGTCTTTAAAACTCAGAGGGAAAAAAGACACATTGCTTTTAAATGAACAACAGTAGGATTGACAGGTGTCTTCCAAGCAGCAGCAATGAAAGCCAGAAGACGAAGGAACGACATCATTAACATATGGAAATAGAATAAGGGCCATGCTGGAATTTCATACCAAGGGGTAATATTCATCCAAAATCCAGGCCAGGACTTTTTCCTTCCTCAGTGGTGAAGAAGACTGTTGAAGACCAACCCTCCCACCAAGGGCAACTAAAAACGCTGTGCACAATACAAAAGATCTGCAAGGCAGTCAGACTGAAGGGGACCGATTCCTGAGAGGAGACAAGTGTGAGCGCACTTGTGAATTAATGATGCTCGACAGACTTCCCCTTGAGGTGTTGGCTGAATCCTGTGTGCCTGGGGCCCAGAGTCTTGGCGGCCAAGTTGAAAGCCTTAGCTGCAAGCCTGGAGCTTGCCCTGAGCAGACACAACGTGGAGTCCACAGCACCCAAGCAGCCAGGCCTGAGCCAAGGTCTCAGGGAAAGGAAGGGCCCTGGGTGAGCCTGGCATTCTGTGTTGCTTTTGTTCCTGGGGGGAGGGGAGGGGGATTGTCATGGATTGAATCATGTGCCCCACAAAGCCATGTTCAAGTGTGAACTCCCAGTCCCGTGAATGAACTTATTTGTAAGTGGGAGCTCTGAAGATCCTGTTGGTTAAGGTGAGGCCCACCGGAAACAGGGTGACACAGGGAACATTTGGGCCCAGGAGGAGGAGGCAGGCGGGGAGGGAGCTGGCGGTGACGGAGGCAGAGATGGAGTAGGGCTCTCCGGCCAGCAGCTCCCAGAGTCCTACGGACTCCACAGAAAGGGCAGCCTGCCCTAGGACTTGGACTTCGTCAGCAAGGCGATGCTGTCTTCTCAAAGACGGTGGCATTCTGGGGATCCCGGTCCTGGGTGCTCCTATCACCTGGCGAGGTGCACGGTTGTCTCCCCCAGCTTCTCCCCATTTGCCTGGAAGGGACTCCAGGAACCCAGATGAAGACCAACCCAGTTCAGTGGGGCCACCCGTTACCTGAAGTGTCATCCTCCAGAGAGCCTACTAATAGGGTGCACACCCAACAGCACTCATGATGCAGTCTACACAGGGGAGCACTGCTTGTCATGATTCACACACAGTATAGGACGAAGGGATAAGAAGACGAGCAGAAAATGGCAGCTAAGAGCCTAGAGAGTGGGGTGGCACGTTTGGCTCTCACAGAACAGAGGAGTTTGGGGCTCACTGTAGAGGAGGGTGCTGCTAAACACCCCAGGTTCTGGTGAGGAACACCCCAGGGTTTCAGCGTAGATCCCTGCTTAAGACTGAAGCCCAGCTACTTCCCAGTCAGGATAAAGGTAATCGACTCCGATTCTGCTTTCCAAAACCCACCGGAACAAGTTTATATCATTCACAGCCTCAAATTATCTCTACAAAATTTCAAACACAGTTTGTCACTCAACCGAGACAAGAACAAATAACCAAAAGACGAAGAGATAAAAGCCATTTGGAGATCCCATCAGATAAGATACTATGTTCAGAAATGTTAATATGCTCCAAAAAGATGGAGAACTTCCAACAGAATAAGGAGAAAAACAATACAATCATTCCAATAGATACAGAAAAAGCATTTGACAGAAGTCAATATCCATTCATGATATTTAAAAAAAACCACCCCTTGACAGCGTGATTGGGAAAGCCATATGGACCACACTCCCATTTGTCCAGTGTATGGATGGGTGAGTAGAAAAATGGGGGCAAAAAAACCCCACAAACAAACAAACAAATGAAACAAAACAAAAATACCCAGTGTCCTTTTTTACTTTAATTGTTCTTTTTCACTTTAATTTTTATTCTTATTATTTTTGTGTGTGTGGTAATGAAAATGTTCAAAAATTAATTTTGGTGACGAATGTACAACTATATAATGGTACTGTGAACAACTGAATGTACGCTTTGTACGACTGCATGGTATGTGGATGTATCTCAAAAAAATGAATTAAAAAAAACACAAAAAATCACCCCTCAGCATGCTAGGAACAAAAGGGGACTTCCTTACTGATAAAGGGCATCTGTGAAAACTCTGCAGATAACGCCCTACTCAAGGGTGAAATATTGAATACTGGCCCCTGGTTGCTTCACCTGGCCCTCAACTGGCCCTGGGATCTTGGGAACACCTCACCTGTCCCTCACCTGCTCCTGGGCCCTGGGGACACCTCACCAGGACCTCACCTGGCCCCCATCTCTCCCCGGAGCCCTGGGGACACCTCACCTGGCCCTCACCTGCTCCTGGGCCCTGGGGATACCTCACCTGGCCCTCACCTGGCCTCCATCTCTCCCCGGAGCCCTGGGGACACCTCACCTGGCCCTCACCTGGACTCCATCTCTCCCCAGAGCCCTGGGGACACCTCACCTGGCCCTCACCTGGCCCTCATCTGTTCCTAGGGCCCTGGGGACACCTCACCTGGCCAACTTGCTCCTGGAGCTGGGCCCGTTCGTGCCGGAGCTGGGACACCTGCCCCTCCAGCTGCCCCTGCTGCTCCTCCAGGTGCCCGCAGGCCTGCTGCAGCCTCTGCCTCTCAGCCCGCTCGCACTCCAGCTGCTGCTCCACCCTTGCCATCTGCTCCCGGGCACCTGCCCGCTCCTGCTCCAATGCCTTCTGCTGCTCCCGTAGGTGGTCCCGCTCCTGCTCCAGCTGCCCAGGGAGGCCAGAAGCTGGCGTCAGGCAGGGAGGGGCCCGTGTCCAGGCCCATGGCCCTGTGCCCTCGGCCCCCCTGGGCTGGCCACCCCTGAGCCTGCTGGTGGGCAGCTCCCTCACCCCTTGGGCCAGGGCTGGTCAGGCTCCCTCGGTCCTTAGTGGGCCCCTTCTTCCAAAACCCACCCTTAACCCAGCAGTGGAAAAGATGGGGGTGACCGAAAGGAGTGGGGCCTGGGCCAAGAGACCCAGGGCGGGGCAGCGTCTCACGCCTGCCTTGGGGAAAATGCGGCCGGGGCAAGCCCAGCCCAGCCCTGCCTGCCCAGGCCTCAGCAGCCTCACCTGGAGGACCAGGTGGCTCAGGGTGCCCTTGTCCCGAGCCAGCCCCTCCATCAGCGCGGCCATCTGGGCCAGGGAGTCCCTTTGCTCCGCCCCCTCTGACGTCAGCCGGGTCACCAGCAGCTCCAGGTCGGTGTTGCTAGACTCGGCCTGGGGGGTTGGGGGGAGGGTGGAGTCACCCCAGTGGGTGGCAGGGCTTGAGTTTCAGATTCGTGGGCAGAGCTTTCCCCAGGCAGAGCTGTGGCCTCTGGGGAGGGAGTTAGCTCCACATCGTGGACGCCTGCAAATTGAAGCTCTGCATGGGACATGGTGGAAGCCCCTGAACATGTGGCAGCCCCCTGGGTACAAAGGATCCAGCCAGGAGAGAGCAGGGAAGGGGGAGGCCAGTAAGAGGCCAGGTGCCCGTGGGGGGCAGGGGAGGCCACTGGTGACTCGGGGGAGCTCTGGTGATGGACGTCCAGCCCGCAGGCTGAGGAGGGTGGTGAGCAGGGCAAGGAGAGCGAGGCCAGGGTGGGCCGGGCCCCGGGGGCAGGCACGTACCCGGGCCAGGGCCCCGCGCAGGGCTTCGCTCTCGCCCTCCAGCACATCCTGCTGCAGCCGTGCCGAGCTCAGCGCCTCCCCGGCCGACACCAGCTCCTTCCTGAGCCCCGAGACCTTTTCCTCCAGCTGCTGCAGGCGCTCTTGACTGTGGCCCCAAAACCAGAGGGCGGCAGGGTGAGGCTGCCACGGGGAGGTGGGGCCGCCCCACAGACCCCGGCGGGGAGGGGGACCGCGGGCTCCGCCCCATCCCCAGGGAGCCCCATGGGGAGCCGGGACACACCGGAGGGCGGGAGTCGGTGCCCTCGGCTGAGACCCTTGTCCTGGGCGTGTCTGGGGGTTTCTCGCCCACACAGGGTGCGTGTGTGGGTGTGTGTGCGAGTGTGTGCACTGTGCGGGTGAGCATGTGTGCATGTGTGTGTATGCATAGGCACACGTGTGGGGTGGTGCCCAGTTGACCTGAGGCGGCCGCCTCACCCTCCACCTCCGCCTGGGTCCTGGGGCAGGCCGTGGGGAGGGTGCTGGGGGTTCAGGCCCACCTGGAGAGGCGAGGGGCAGGGCGCACCCCATCTGGTGCCGAGGACGCCCAGGCCCACCTGGTCTCCAGGGTCCGGCTCCGCTTGGCCCAGCCCTGGAGGCTCCCATGCAGCTCTGCGTTCACTGCCTCCAGCCGGAGCTTCTCCGCCTCGGCCTTGGCCGCCTGCCCTCTCAGCTCCTCCAGCGCCGTCTCCAGGGCCGCCTTCTCCCTGGGCACAGTGGGAGGCAAGCTTGGGGTGTCCCTGGGACACAGCAGAGCAAGGGGGATGGGCGCTGGCCCCACTGGACGCATCTGGGCCGCGGCCGGGAGGGCTCGGGGGCCCGTCGGTGCAGACGGAGCTGAGGGTGGTGCTGTGTGAGGGGGGCTGAGTCTGTGGCCCCCTCCTCGACCCTGCCTGCCCAGTGTGGCCCTGGGGGCTGCTCTCATCCTGGCTGCCTGGCAGGGGCCCCGGGAGCTCATGAGCGGCCTTGCTCTGGCTGCCACCCTGGTGCCTGGCTCAGCTGCGCCTTGCAGAGCTTGGCAGAGGAGGCACCTGTTTGCCTCACCCCAACAGCAGCCCCCAGACCCTCGGCGGCTCAAGCCCCTGGTCCGAGGGTGCTCGGCATCGTCTGGTTCTCATCTCAGATGGTGGTGCCGCCACCTTCAGCCAGAATCTTGCGTCTCAGCCGCTCCCCGCCCGCTCCCGCCCCCACGGCCTCCAGTCCTGGGACACGTTTCCCAAACAGCTCCTTGAACCCACCCCTTCTGGCCCCTGCAGCACGGAGCCCACTCAGGCCTCCACGCCCCCAGGGAGGCTGCAGGGACTTCTAGGTGTCGTGTCTGCTGCCTCGTGCCCCCTCGGCAGCCAGACCAGCTCCGCTGCTCACAGCTCCCTGGGGCTCCCCTGTCCTCAGCCCTCGGGGTGTGGGGTGGCCCTCCATCATGGGATCCCTGCCATGCCCCCCATCATCCTGCACCCCACACAGACCCCATGCATTTGCTTCCTGTCTTTGAAGCCCCTTCCTGCCCCACACAGGCCTTGTGTCCTCCGGGAACCCACTGTGGACCCCTCTGTCTAGGCCCCCGGGCTGGCCTCTGCCCGCCCCACCGAGCACCTCTGGGGGTGGTGGGCTCTGAGCGCCAAGTCCTGTCGGCCTGAATGGAGCCGGGCCAGCCCTGCCATTCAGATGCGCAGTGAAGCCCGGGTGGGGGGAGCGGTCAGCCCTGCTGCCCCAGCCCCCTCTGCCTTGTGTGCCACCTCCTGTGGGAAGCCTTCCTGTCCCACCCCGGCCCACAAGCAGATTGAACCCTGCCCCCGTGCCCCGTCTGGAGCAGTCTGTAGATCTGAAAGCCCCACCGAGCCTCCACGGGACTCTCATAAACCCTGGGGACATGCACTGCACGTCCTCCCACCACTGACCCGGGGCAGGGGAGACCAGCAGAGATGCTTCTGGAAAGAGCACCTCATGGCAGACAGACCACAAATGTGCCAGGAGGGCTCATGGGTCCACCCCAACAGCAGGGAGGAGAGGGAATGGGGGGGGTGTTATGGATCCCATGAGTGAGATCCCCCGGAAGAGGAAGTGGGAGCCAGGCAGAAGAGGGGAGAGCATGGCCTGCTCCAGGGGCCAGTGGGCAGGAGGGGCTGTGGCATCAGGGCTGGGCCCCCCGAGAGCTCTGGAGGGGTCAGGGGAGCTGGGCGTGTGCTCAGCCTGGGCTCTGGGAAGGTGAGTCTGGGGCCTGTGTCACACCTGTGCCAGGTGGCTCAGGAAGGCCCAGATGAGGGGATAATATTTGCGCTACGATCCCCCCAAAAAAGTGCCTTAATTTTAATCCATTCCTGAGAGCACGAGCCCACTGTAAATAGGACCTTCTGATGAGGTTACTTTTGGGGAACGTGTGCCCTTAACCCCATTACTGGAGGCCTTATAGAGGCGGCCACGGGGAGAAGCCAAAGTCCACGGAGCCGGGGAGGAGGAGAAGGAGCTGCCACCTGAGGGAAAGCCAAGCACCAAGGACCCTGGCAACAGCCCCGGATGCCACAGTCTTCTGGGGAGAAGTGTCGCCATGCTGACGCCTCGATTTTGGACTCCCCCCAAAACCATGAGCCGATAAACTCCCCATGTTTCAGCCGACCCACTGACAAATTTGTTTTAGCAACTGGGAGACGAAGGTGGGGCAAGGAGTCACCGTCTAGAGGGCAGCAAGGGGGGGAAGGGGAGGTGGGTTTGCTGAGACCCTCACCTGCCTCTGCTGGAAGGACTCACTGAGGGAGAGTGGCCCGGCCGGAGCCCCCACCCGGCCCTCCGCTGTCACCTGTCCAGGAGCCCACGGGCCGCCCTGCCCTGCTGCGCTTCCAGGCTCCGCGCCTCCAGCTGCTCCTGTAGCTCCCGCTGGCTCTCGCGCAGCTGCTCCCGGAGCCCGGCCGCCACCTCCTGGGAGGACTCCAGCCGCCAGCACAGGTCCTGGGGGTGTGGGCGTGAGGTAGCTGGGCCCCCATGTGCCCTCTCCGGGGAGCGTGAGGTGCTGGAGGAGCCCCGGCCTGCCAGCCCCCCGGGGTGCCCAGGGGCAGCCTGTGGCCCCTACCTGCTCCCGCTGCTGCCGCCTCTCGTGGGCCATCTGCAGGGCCTGCAGGATGGGGTCTGGGGTGGCCGGGGAGCGGGCCTGCAGCTGGGGGGATGCGGGGTGAAGGGGGGTCCTCAGCAGGCCCTGTGCCCCCTCGCCTTCAGTGCTGCTGCTCCACGCCAGTGCCGGGCACCCTGCAACCCCCTGGGCCACCTGCCGGACACAGAGGGTGAGAGGGACCAGGGCTGGGATTAAATGGGACCTTCCAGATATCTCCAGCCTCAGCTGGAACCGATGGGGAAACCGAGTCAACAGACCCCAGGCCATAATGCCGGAGAGTGGAGAAGCCAGGTCAAGACGTTCTACTGCTTGGGGGTGACTTGGGGCTGCTGGGCTGAGCCCCCGGGATGGCTCTACCGCTCACACAGAACCAGGCGAATCCCTGGGAAAGGGGCTGGGCACCTGGGAGACACTGTCCAGGGTGAGCTGCAGGGACCTCACCTCGTCTCTCAGGCCGTCCGCCGCCAGCTCTGCCCCGCTGCACCGGGCTTCCTAAGGCCAGGGGGACCCTCGGTGAGGCGGGGGGATGCCCCCGGCAGGAGCCGCGAGTGGCAGCTGCAGGTGCCCCTGCCCACCTACCAGCCTCCGAACGTCCATCCTGAGGGAAGAGATGGTCCTCTCCTGCTCGGCGTTTTGCTCCGTGAGCCTCTCCACCAGCAGCGCCTGCTTGGAGAGCCTGGAGGGAAGCGGGGGTGGAAGGGCAGTGCGGGCAGCGCAGAGGCGGCCCCAGCACGCGGATGGGTGGAGATGGAGGGTGAGGTGCTGGGAGCCTGGCCTGCGGTCTCGGGGCCAGCGCTGCTCCCAGGCCGGGAGGAGAACCGAGTGCCCCGCCGTGAGCCCGGCCGACGGCACCCACCTGGCCTTGAGCGCCGCCCTCTCAGCGTCCCCGCGGCCCTGCAGCCGCTGCAACTCCTGCACCCGGCCCCGCAGCTGCTTCTCCGGCTGCAGGTTGGCGTCGAGGTTCAGGCAGGCCGTGTGGAGGTGCCGGGCTGTGCGGGCCGCGTCCGCGCGCATCTCCGTGAGACCCCTGTGGGGACAAGGGGCCGGCTCCAATGGCTGAGCCCCCGGGCCTGAGAGCCGGGTGGCCCTGGGGGCTCCCAGCGAGGCCGGGGAGACAGAGACCTGGCCGCACCCAGCTCTGCTCCCCGCCTGCAGCAGAACCCCGTCCCCCACATCCTCAGGCAAGCCCACCCTCCACAAGGCACCCACGGTCCCACGTGGGTCTGAGCCCCTTGCCCGGCCCACAGAGCACCAATGGGGAGAGGGGTTGCAGGGGACAGGGCCCGGGCCCACAGAATGGGGCCCTTTTGCCGCAGGTGAGCACGACACCCGTCCCCCTGTGCCTTGGTTTCCTTGGGTGCAAACAGGCATGCTGAGACCGGAACTCTGGGGGGGATCCCAGGGGACACTTGTGAGGTTCCTGCAATGACCTGACGGATCCCAGCTGCTCTGCTCGCCCACTGCCCCCTGGCTGCTCAGTGCCCTCCTCCCCCATCCACCCTCTCCGCCCTCTCCAGGCCCAGAGGGCAGCCCCGGTGCCTCCAGCGGGCAGGTGGCTGATCTCACCGCTCCGTGGCTGCCCGCAGCTCGGCCAGGTGTGCCCGGAGTGCCGTGGCCTGTTTCCACAGGAAGAGGACATCCTGGGACTTTCCGGGGTGCATCCACCGGCTCTAGAAAGTGAGAGGCTCGTGTCCTCCTCAGGCCAGAGGCCCAGGCACTGGGAGGACAGTGGAGCCCTGTGGCCTCATCCACCCCCCATCTGCTGCCTCTGGGCACCGTGCTGGGCGGGCCCCCAGGGGCCGGGAGTGGACCCAGCAGCCCCACCAGGCCCCGTGGCCCCGTGCCCACGGCCTAGCTCCTAGTAAATGTGAACGAGCCCTGGGCTCCCCAGCAGGGGACCCAGCATGTGATCGCAGCCCCCTCCTGCCAGGGCAGCCGTGTGATGCCCATGGGGCCTGCCCATTGACAGGGGTCCGGAGGGGTCAGGTGGGGTGGCGTCTATGGTCCTGAGAAGGGGCAGGGGCCACTGACTCAGCGGCTGGCACCTGGAATGCTCCTCAGTCAGCATGCCCCGACTCAGGTGGGTCTGCTGTTGGGGCATC
Source organism: Bradypus variegatus (assembly GCA_004027775.1). Lineage (NCBI taxonomy): Eukaryota > Metazoa > Chordata > Mammalia > Pilosa > Bradypodidae > Bradypus > Bradypus variegatus. The sequence continues at coordinate 24,441 of PVKY010000579.1, forward strand.
GGGCACCGCCGGGGTCCACAGCTCCTGGACCTGCAGCCCTGAGGGGGAGCCAAGAGAGGCAGCCACTCCCCCAGGTAAGAGATCCAGGTGTGGAGCCACCACCTTGAAGGTGCTGGGAGAGAGTGGGTTAGAAGCTCCACCCCTGAGACATGGGTTAGCTGGGGCGGGGGGTGGGGGGTGGGAGAATGAACTGGGGTTGGAGGGTGCGGGGGAGGCCACTGTGGACTGTGTCTGTGGGGGGAGGGGAGACGGGTGGGGGCAGGAACGTGCACTGGCCCTGCCCTGTGTGCCCAGAGCCTTCCGTCCCTGCACAACTGCTCCTGTGTCTCCAGCCAACCTCCCACCCCCAACACCCACTGTCACCTGCAAGCTGGGGGTTCACCAACATGCTGGGGGGTCCTGTGCTCCCCATGCCCCTTCCTTAACTGTTCCAGTGAGCCCCTCCCTGATGCTTGGCACTGTTTTCACATTCAGTAGTGTTCTAGTTTGCTAATGCTGCCAGAATGCAAAACATCAGAGATGGATTGGCTTTTATAAAAGGGGGTTTATTTGGTTACACAGTTACAGTCTTAAGGCCATAGAGTGTCCAAAATGTCATCAGCAATCAGGTACCTTCACTGGAGGATGGCCAATGGCATCCGGAAAACCTCTGATAGCTGGGAAGGCATGTGGCTGGCGTCTGCTCCAAGTTCTGGTTTCAAAATGGCTTTCTCCTGGGTCGTTTCTCTCTAGGCTGCAGTTCCTCAAAAATATCACTCTTAGTTGCACTTGGGATATTTGCCCTCTCTTAGCTTCTCTGGAGCAAGAGTCTGCTTTCAACGGCTGTCTTCAAACTGTCTTTCATCTGCAGCTCCTGTGCTTTCTTCCAAGTATCCCTCTTGGCTGTAGCTCCTCTTCAAAACATCACTCACAGCTGCACTGAGTTCCCTCTGCCTGTCGGCTCATTTATATAGCTCCACTGATGAAGGCACACCCTGAATGGGTGGGGCCATGCCTCCATGGAAATATCTAATCAGAGTTATCACCTACAGTTGGGTGGGGCACATTCCATGGAAACACTCAAAGAATTCCAATCTAGTCAGTATTAAAATGTCTGCTCCACAAGATTGCATCAAAGATAATGGTGTTTGGGGGACATAATACATGCAAACCAGCACAAGTAGGTTCCCATTTCTGCCTGTTCTTCAAGGGCCATGCAACCACCTCTTCCTCCACGAAGGCTTTCCTTATCCCACACCTGAGGTGTCCCCCCACCCTCTTGTAGAGCCCAGTGACACACTGCAGGGCACGTACTTCCCATGGGCACCAGAGCCAGCTGCACACTTGTTTTAGCTGTGCCCCCTCCCCAGCCCTGACTGACCACGAAGGAGCAGGAGGAAGTAAGACCCAGAGGCTGACACCTGGCCAGATATGCCCAGTGGATTCCATACTTAACCCTTCTTCAGTGCAAGGACAGGCTGGCTCAAACAGCAGGGAACCAGGGGACACAGAGGAGACACTGGCACATCTCATCAAATGAGCAGTTTTAGCATCAGCCCCCTTTGCCACAAGGGGCTCAGGAACAGAGAGCAGAACCCAGGACCCACCCAAAGCAGAGAGTTTAGTAGGAGAACCCACACGTAAGGGCGATATTCCAAAAGCTGCACCCTCATTGTAAGGCTAAGCTAGATGAACCTCCTAGAGGCTGCAAGCGCGTGCACACACACACACACACACACACACTCACTCACTCACTCAGCAGGAGACTCAGGAAAACCATCTAGGATTCTGGAGTTCAGCAGAGGGGAGAAACCTAACTGTGGATGTGCAACTAACTACAGTTAGCTTGCCTGCAGTTCATAGCCTGGATTCACATAATCTGGGTCATCTAAAAAACAGCCAGGCTGAAACTTTACTTCCAAGTGGCCCCAAAGACAGGCAGAGGCCCCAGGCAACTGGCAGAGACAAATGCAAATCTTTTATGCAATGTGCCACATTCACTCCAAGTTTCAAAGAATCTTCACAAACTTCCAGGAAAAAATAAGCAGCTCTCAGTTAAAAAACATTTTCTCCAAAGACACAAGGAAACAAAGCACCATGATCAAGAGACAGCAGAAACAATAGAATAAGAACCTGGAAAACTTCAGCTTTTAGAATATCAAACACAGAAGAAGGAATCACTTTTAACATGCATCAACAAAAATGAGAAGCTTGACAACATGAGTAAAGAGTAAGATATGTGGAAAAGCATCAAACAGAAGACTTGCAGATGAAAAACATAATATTTGGAATTTAAACCCAGTGGGCAGGTTTAACAGAGATTAGACACCAGAAAAGAAAGTTGGAAACAGGAAGGTAGATTTGAAGAAATTATCTAGAATACAGCCCAGAGTGACAAAAGAAAGGGACTGTGGGAGGTTCTGAGGCATGGAAGGCAGCACACAAATGGCTAATGGGTATCTAGTTGGAGTTCAAAGGAGAGGAGAGAGATGATGAGCACAATCTTCAGAGCGATAATGGCTACTTTCTAGAAATAATGGAAGATACAAGAAGCCCAGTGAATCCTAAGCAGGACAAATAAAAAGAAATCTTCACAAAATTGCAGAACACCAAAGTCAAAGCAAAGATCTTAAAAGTAGCCAGAATGAAAAGATAAATTACCTTCACAAGGAGTCAGAATCAGAGCAGGCTGGAAGCTGACTTCTTGACAGCAACAATGGAAGCCAGAAGACAGAGAGAGAATACCTTTAAGGTGCTGAGAGAAAACAACTGAGAACCAGTGAAAATATCTTTCATGGGCAAGGGGGAAATAAAGACCCATGATGATGAATGCAAAATCAAACTCAGTGTCTCTCCTCATGGGGCATTTGCTGTCCCACAGCGGTACTTATTTCTGTTGCCACCACATGGTCAGCCCAGCCATGTGGACTGATAATGGTGTGGGGCATGACGCAGCTCAGGGGCCTCCCCTACCACAAGCCCAGAGCCCACTGTTGGTGACCACCCAAGACGACGAGCCCAGCTCTTCTGATGGCACTCCCGTGGGGACAGCACATGGCCTCATGTAGCCTCAGTCAGCTGCCCAGAGGCCTTCTTTCCCCAACAGGGGACGGGTCCACAGCAGCTGCTGAAAGGCACGGTAGCCGCAGAGAGTCCGGGCATGGGAGCAGGGCCCCTGTCTCACAGCAGCTTCGCCCGGGGCCACCCCTGCCCCCCATAGACCCCTTGCTGCCTGACCATGTGTGGAAAGCACAGGGACAGCCGCTCAGACGGGGCTGGTTTGGGGATGTCTCTGGGAGGCCAACCTAAGGCTCAGGCATGTGGGGGCTGCCTCAACTCCTGCCTCCACTTGGAGGGAGCACATTTCCAAGGCAGCTTCTGGGGAGAAATCCCACCTGGGGTGCAGGTGGTGACACCAGGCTCCTCGATGAAGGGCTTGTGGCCCTCACTGTGGCCAGGAGTGCTGTCAGGGACCCCATCCAGCCCCCAACCCCTCAGGCCCTGCCCCAGGTGCAGAGGGGACCTCACCCCAGGCCACGGCCCTTCTGGGTTGCCCCACATCCAGCAACAGATTGGGGCCAGGGTATGGAGGCCAGACCCTTCTCTCCCCCAGGCTCACCCACAGATGGCCCGAGATGTCAGCTGATGTGCAGATGAGGCCACGGGGCCCCTGCTGGCAGCCCTGGATGGGGCTGGGAGCCACCATGTGGCCCCCCACTCTTCCCAGTGGGTCCCTCTCCTGCAGTCTGATGGGCCGTCATGCCTTCTCTCTCAGCCATGAGTTGGTTCTCGCCAGAGCCAGGATTTGCTCCCCGTGCCCTCCCACTGCTCCAGGGCTGGCCCCTAGGTCCTGCCCACCTGCCCACCACACCTGAGTGCCCCTCATTCTGCAGCCTGTTGTGGCCACACCAGGTGTGGGAGACGTGGCAGGAGGTCAGTGGACTTCCTCTTAGGGGCCTGAAGCCAGCGCACCCTTTTCGGCCCCTGCCCATCCACCACCCCCAGCCAAGTCACCCAAGCTGGCCTCCCCCAATGGGTGGGTGCAGGTGGGGGGGGCAGTGCACCTCTCTCTCGGCCTGCCGCCGCGCTGCCCCAAGCTCCATCTCGCCCCTCAGGCGGAGCACGCTGCCCGTCGTCCTGGCCAGCTCCTCGGCCAGCCTGTTGTTGGCCGTCCTCATGTGCTCCAACTGCTCCCGCAGGAGGGCATTCACCTGGGACAGGCCGGTGCTCCTGGGCAGGCGGAAACCACAGCATGGCTGCTGGGGGTGGCCTCTCCCGCTGGGGCCTGGGTGGGTGGTCCGGGACCCAGCCCCGAGTTGGGGCCCAAACAGAGACCTGGACCTCCTGGGCCTGCCGCCCCCAGCCCAGGTGTGCCCCAAGCAGTGCTGATCAACTGCAGGGGCCCCATAGGCCCCCCAGACCAAGGGCCAGGATTGGGCAGCTGTCCCAATGCCTCCCCGGGACCCCTCTTTTTCTGAGTCACTTGTTTCCAGCCTCTTCTTTCTGAACCCCCCACTGGCTCCGCCCCCATCAGTCGTGACAGAGGTGAACCCAGAAATAAGCAAGGAGAGGGGGCCCCCGAGATGGGGCTGAGGCCTGGGGGAGGGACTGTCTGTGCAGTGGGTGGGGTAGGTGGAAAGAGGGGTTCAAGCACCCCTTCTCCACCACAGGCAGCCTGCAAGTGGGAGCTGCCTCTCCCGGGCAGCCTGCAGGCCCCACTCTGCTCCTTGGGGCATCGGCCACCCCTCAGGATACCTTCCCCTCACCTCAAAACTGGTTTTCACTTTTCCTCCTTTTCCAGATTCTCTGGGGAGGAACCAGGCTGGGCCTTTTGTCTCCCACAGACAGCCTCACCCACCCCCCCAGGCTGGGAGACAGAGAGGGGTCCTGGACTCAGCCCCTCCTGGTGACCCTGCCAAGCGTGGGGAGACGCCTTCCCCTTCTGGGACCGTGTCAGGGGCCCAGGGGGCTGAGGCTGCTGGGGTGCTGGAGTTGGGGTAACTACTGGGAGCGGGGGACCCCTGGGGGGTGCTGGGGGACCCCTGCCTGCCCATCTCAGCAGGCACAGGTGCTGGGGGTGGCCCACTCGGGGGAAGGGCCAGGAAGACCCTGAGAGCTGCGGGACCTGCACCCAGGGGCAGCGTCCGTGTCACTGTGTGGCCACTCACAGGGGGAACCCCCAGTCCCAGGCACCTCCGCCCTGTCAGGTGTGCTCCTGGGAGGGGGGGTCAGGGGTGCGAGGACAGCACTGAGCCGAGGGGCTGCTGGAGCTTGGTGTGAGGTTAGTGTCCTAATGTTAGCGTCCTCCCGCAGTCCGTCTGTCTGCCTCTCCTTTGTTCAAGTGTAACGCTGGTGCCATGCCGGGGAGGAGGGCAGGAGTGGGGACAGTACCATCGAGAAGGGCAGGGGTGAATGGGCACAGCAGAGACTGTCCCCCACCTCAGCCCAAGGTTGCGAGTGGCCCCCAGCTCAGAGCTGGTCTCTTCGTGTGTGACATGGGCAGGGGGCAAAGTAAGGCCCAGGACTGTGGGCAGCTCCAGAGAAAATGGGTGTGATGGGGCTGGGAGGGTGGGAGAGCTGGCACCCCTGAGCCTCCTGCCAGTGCCAAGAGACCTGGCCCCAAGAGACAAGCAGCGGGGTCCCCCGGGGGACATCTGACCCCGCCCTGCCCGAGGCCAGCGACTCAGCCCACCTGGACCCCAGCTCTGCCCCCTCCCCTGCCAGGTCCAGCCCGCTCTGTGCCCCCTGCCCAGCCCCAGAGTCACATGGACAAAGGGACAAACAGCGGGGCCCCGGCCTCCACGCCCTCACCTCTGCTCGGCGGCCTCCAGGCGGCCCAGGGCCTCCTCCAGCTCCACGCTGTGCTCCAGCTCCGACCGCTGCAGCCGCGTGCTCCTCAGCCGGGCCTGCAGCTGCAGAGATGCGGCCCTGGTGCAAGGCCCAGCGGGAGGGCGGGGGCGCCCCTGGCCCCACAGTGAGGGTGCGGCGCGGCCAGTTCTGGTATGTGGGGCCGGGGTCCTCCTCCCCACACTGGGCCCCCACCCCCACCCGGCCTCCAATCCCCGTCCATCCCCACCCCGATTTGGCCCTCCCCCAATCAGCCCCCGCACCTGGCCCCCCACCCCGCACATGCGTGACCCTGCCCTGAGCCTGGGGTGAGCTGGGGGGAGATGTGCCCGGTCCCCTCAGGCCCTGTGGACAGTGTGGGTGTGGTGGGCGGCCCACAGGTGGGGGCTTTGTTGCTGCAGGGCCCCTGGAGGCAGCTGAAGCAGCCCCAGCTCTGCTCCCTGATGGGTAAACTGAGGCCTGCTGCTGGACTGCAGGGCTGCCCAGCTGTCACGGCAGGGGCCTCTGGGCCAGCATGGCTGCACATGGGGGAGGGGGACGGCTGAGTTTGAGAGGCCCGGACCCGCTTTCTGAGGCAGCCCCCCAGCCACCTACCCCCAATGCAGCTTGGGGTCCCAGGGACAGCAGGACTCTGCAGGCAGGAGGGGCCCACGTGGCTGCACGGCAAGGCCAGGTGCCTCCTAGCAGATGCCCGTCAGGTGGGCTGGCTGCCAGTGGCTGACCCTTAGGCAGATGGGCCTGAGGCCTGCGTGGCCGCTGGCCCAGGGACCCCGTCTGGGTGCCTGGCTGAGGTCATCAAGGCCAAGAGGCCCCAGTGGGTCCTGGGCACTGAGCACTGGCCACCCTCCTCCATAGTCTAGAGGAGGTCCTCATGGAGTGGGACCCCCACCTCAGCCACCCTCCCTCCCCAAACCAGTCTGTGCTCCCAGGAGGGAGTAGGGGCTGGGTGGGGACAAGGGGGCCCTGCCCCTGCCCATGGCCCTCCAGCTCCTGCGCCCCAGCTCCTCTCAGCCCCTTTGGGGGTCTGTGTCTGGGGCCTGGGGACCTGGGGACATGGGGGCTGGGGGCTGGGAGCCTGGGGGACTTGGGGGTCTTGAGGACATGGGGCCTGGGGCCTGGGAGCCTGAGGGACTTAGGGGGCCTGTGTCTGCAGCCCGGAGGCCTGGGCTGCTCACCCTCCGGATGTGACTAAGGAGGCACTTCCTGGAGGAACAGAGAAACCTGCCCCTGGCTTTCAATGACCCCCTGAGGAGAAGCAGGCCACCTTGGGTCTCCCCCACACCGTGGGCTTTGGCTCCCGGAGACCAGCCCTGTCCAGGCCCTCAGCCTGGAACGCCAGCTGTCACGGCACAGGGCATGGTGAGGGGCACGTGGGGCCAAGCCCCACCCTAGTTGCTCCCCGACTGCCCTGCGGGGATTTTGAGGGACCAGGACGGGGGCACCAGGACCCCATCCTGTAAAGGCTCCGACTGAGGTGCCTGGAGCAGCGTCCTGGGGTGCAGCCCGTCCACCCATCCGAGAAGCAGGCAGGAGTGGAGTGCGGTAGTGAGACAGCGGGGGACAAAGGGGGCTCTGGCGAGGGTCCCTTTCCTAGTCAGCAGCACCCGTCTGCCCTCCCCCGAGGCCCAGGGAGGAGGGCATCGAGTGGGTCCACGGGTGCCTGCACCCTCTTCAGTTAAAGGAGCCGGTCACCTCACGGGCTGCTGGGCCCTGGGGGCGGATGGCCTGGGCCCCCTGGGGGCTGACACAGGCCTGGCCGTGGCCTTGCTGCCCTGCTGGGGGCCTGTCTGGCCCCTCCAGTCTGCACCCCTCCTTGCCCGAGCCCCGTGTGCAGCTGGAACAGTGGGGCCCGCGCAGGATGGGGGCCCCCCGTGCCAGCCTGCAAGGTGGGGAGCTGTCCAAGCCAGGCCGGGGCTGTCCAGGGAACCGGGTCACCGGGGATCTGGGGGAGAAGGCCTTGCTGAGAGAGGCCACGCCTGACATGCTGACCCCAAGTGCACACCCTAGGATGTCGGGGGGTGGGGTGGGTTCATGCCCGGGGCCTGCAGCCAGGACTGGGGGTGCAGGAGGGCCTGGTGGGTGCCATACAGACGTGGAGGGGACAAGGCCTGACCCGGCCACCGGCAGGGGAGGAGGGGCTGGGGGGGCCCAGCGAGACCCGGGGCTGGCGGGGGCTGGGGTGCCACCCAGGAGGAGGCACCCATGCAGCGGTCACGCCTGCCCCTGCCCGCCGCGTGCTGGGGGCCCCTTGGGGCCAGGCCAGGGGGTAGCAGAGCTGCGGCCACCCGGGGCTGGGCTGACGCACGAGGCTCAGTAACGCGTCGGCAGGGCCTTTGGCCATTATTCCCTCCGCCTGTTCCCAGCATCTTCCCTCCTGTGCCAGGAAGAGCCCCCGTGGCCCCTGCAGCCACTTGGTGCTGGAGGGGGTGGGGGGGTCTCTGAGACGCCCAGGCCCCTCGGCTGGGGATGGGGGTGACCCTCATGGTCCCGCCCCTGAGGACTCTGGGTGGGGGAGTCGAGGGGTGCACAGAGGGGTGGGGTGATTGCATGGGAAAAAGGGGGGCCGACATGGGGGAACAGGGTGGGGGAAGAGCAGGGCCCAGGGGAGCATGACGGATCAGGGGAGGGGGCAGAGAATAAGTCTCTCCTGGGAGCCTCCAGGACCCTACAGAAAGCCAGGCTGGGGCGTGGCCCTGGGGATGGCGGCGTAGCCTGGGGGAGCACCTGCCCTTCTCTAAGCCCCAGTTTCCTCATTGGAAAGTGGGGCCCTCGGTCTTGCCCAGCAGAGTGTGAGTAGGAGCAAGGACAAGCCCGGAGGGGGCTCTGAGCCCAACTCTGGCCTGGGGCGCCTCTCACCCACCCCTAGCCCACCCTGCACCTGCTCTGTGCCTGCCCCTCACCCAGCCCCTCAGCAGCCCTGTACCCCACCACCATGCCTTTGGAGTGGCCGACATAGTAAAGAGGCTGTGGCTTAGCAAGCGTCTTCACTTTTCTGCCTCAGTTTCCCCATCTATATAACTGGAGGCCCTTCCCAGCTTCACACTTTTTGACCCAGGAGACTCCTGCTGCGTGTGCTGGGCCTCCTGGGATGCGCTGTGCCACTGGTGGACAGAGCGGGGAGTGAGGTGTGTGCCAAGGTCACTGCTCCGGACCCTCACCCTCTGTCCTCGGAGGCCTCGCCAGCCTCAGCTGTGAGGTGAGGGCTGGGGGGCCAGGGAGGAGCCGTTTCTCCGGGACTGCTGTCCAGGAGTTGGAGCCAGAACCCCGCTGCTGCCCCCTCCTTCCTTCAGCAGGTGCTGGCACCAGGCACCCAGGGGTCAGGGCCACCAGGCCACCCCCACAGGGTTCCTGGGCAGATGGGACAAGTCAGTGACTGAGCTGTCCGGAGGCCGGGGAAGCCTGGGCACCTCCTGCTCTGACACGCCCAGCCCTGCCTCAGTTTCCCCATCTGTGATGCACTGTAGTGTGTTCTGAGACTCACTGCGTAGCCCCACTGATAGAACCACTGGTCCCAGGTTGACCGCCCCACCCTGGGCAGCCCACACCCGCCAGCCAGCCAGCTGTCCCCCACTGCTCACCTGCTCGCTGACCGCGTGGTACTTGCTGGCCAGCTCGTCCCGCTCGGCGCCCATCTGGGCCAGCAGGCCCTCCAGGCGGGTCAGCGCCTCCTGCAGGAGCTCATTCTCCTCCCGCACTCGGGCTGCAGCCTCCAGGGGCTCCCGCACCCCTGCGGACAGCAGTGCCCGGGGCTGTGGGCAGATAGGGGCAGCAGGCCCAGGACCGCCCCCCCGCTATGGCACCCCGAGCCCTGGGGCCTCTGGGAGGACTGCCAGACCCCCCCGCTGGGCCGGCCCCAGGCCTCCGGGCGCCCTGGGTGGGGGGTGTCCGACTCTGCACCCCTTCTGCATCCTACCCCTCCTGTCCTGCCAGCAGGCGCTCTACCCCTCCCCTGCCTTTGATCAACATCTGTTTTCTATTAGAAATTTTATTGAAAAATATATTGCTTTTGTAATGTTGGAATTTCATTTACAAATAGAGGTCACCAGGGGACAAGGGGCTGGGGAGGGAGAGCTTTTACTTGGTGACTGTAGAGTGTTTGCAAATAAAAATGCATCAACATCCTTAACCCCCGTGTGGCCCCATGCAGAACCCCACTCCAAACCAGTTACAGCAGAAGATGGGGTGGCAGCAGCTCTCACTGGGTATCTCCCCACCCCCAAGGCATGGGAGAGCTGTTGTCTTGGGGTACCCAGGCTGCACCCCTGGGAGGTAAGCTGTCTTCTGGATACGTTGAGGGGCTTCATTTTCCTTAACACATGTCCTGGGGCCTTGGAAGAGCTGGGCAAGGCTCGTCATGGAAAAGGGGTCCCTGAGCCTCTGGAATGAGTGGAGCGTCCAGCTCAGGGTCCCAGCCCAGACTGGGGTGGCAGCTGGCTGTGCAGCCTGGTGCAGGGGTGAGGGGTGCCAAGCAGGGCCATGCCGTGGAGGACCAGGTGAGGGGCGGCGAGTGCCTGACGCGCCTGCCCAATGTCCGTGCCCCAGCGTCAGCCTGAAAGGCTTCCTTGTCCAGTGAAAAGGGGAGTGCCAAAGACACCATGACCCATTGGCCAGCAGAGCCAGCACCACCTGGGGTTGTTCCCTGGAGCAGAGTGGGGTGCACCCGTCAGGCCAGGGGCCAGCACGTCCAACACAGGCCTCCCTGAAGCCAGCGTTCACTTGGTTACCTGGTGTCCCCCAGCACCTGGCCGCCCCACCTCCCCTCACCTTGGGGCAGCTCCTTGCCCAGGCTGCCAGCCACGATCTGGCGGATCCGGGCGGGCACAGGGGTGGGTAAAGACTCCTGGTCATCGCCTCGCATGGTTAGGGCCCGGTCTTCTCTGCTGGCCGTGGGGCTCAGGACGGTGTCCTCCAATCTCTGGAAAACACCAACCAGAGTCCAGGGGCTGGTGTGCCCCCCTGGACAGCTGCCCCCACCCCATAGCAACCTGCTAGAGCTTGTGGGACTCCTGCCCAGGCCCCAGGACAGGACTGGCTGAGCTGAGCTGGTCCTCAGGGCACCGTGACTCGGTCTCCCCACCTGTGAAGTGGGGCTCTGCCTGCCTGACCCTGAACCATGACAAGCACAGGGAGAGAAGACCCGGGTCTCTAGAGCACCTGGCGAAGGTGACCAAGCACCGGCCCTCCGGCCCTGCTCCAGCTCCACCGCCACGTGGGCCTGTGCTAAAGGGATCCGAGTTTAAAGCAGTGCCTTGCATTTTAAAGGGTGGCTGGGGCACTCCCCGAGGGATCCTGGGGACGAATGACCAGCCCGGAGGGTACACGTACTGCACAGTGGGAACCCTACTGTCTCCTGTCCCCCGATCCGTCCAGGCTCTGTGTCCTGGGGAGTGACGGCTCGGCAGTCTCCCAGCCCCTTGCACCCCTGCTCCCCCCTCTGCCCCCGCAGACTCACAGCAGGCCCGACTCCGCCATGGACTGCAGCCCCCGGGCCCTGGGCTGCTGGAGGTGGACGTTTCTGTGGTTGCAGCCCCACTGCCCCATCCTGCTCCCCACTCCCTGATCCTGTCCCCACCAGCCCCTGGTTTTGGCCTCTTCGTGTCCCCCCAGCTCCACTGGACACACAGCCTGCTCCATCTGGAGCCCCCCGCCAACATGCTGATCCCCTTGGAGGGCCAGCTCCAGAGCCATCCCAAGACCCAGTGTCCAGCCACGACACCCCAAAAGGCCTGTTCTCACTCTCCTTAGCAGACCTCCCACACCTACTCAGTCACTGCCCGTGCCACGAGCCACCTGGCCCCTCCCCACTGACACCCCACCCCACTCCCATCCCCAGGGTGAGTGGAGGCCGTGGGCGACCTGCCCTCCTGGAGGCCAGGGGTGCAACTGTCACCAGATGGATGAGGCCAGGGCCCCCTCCAGTGGGAACTGCCTCCCCAGCACTTCCTACGGGGAAGAGGCTGGAAAGACCTGGGGGGCAATGGCCCACTCGGACACCCCCACTCTGCACAGGGGCCCTGAGGCCCAGCGAGACAGCCAGAACCGCTGCTCCTGCGGAGAGGAGGAGCCGGCCTGGCCCGCCTGCGGCCCCGGGTGGGGACAGGCCTCTGCGCCCGCCCCCCTCCCAGGCTCCCCTGGGCATCGGCGGCGCCACCCGCTAACGGGAAAGCGGCAGCGCCGCGTAAACCTGACTCATTGCTAACGTTTACAGAGGGTCACTTATTAGCCCAGAAGTCCCTAGAGGCGCTGGGGGCGTAATGGGTTCCAGCTGTGGCCCGGTGCCTGCGATGGGCCGCCGCCAGCCCGAGCATGGAGGGGGGCACGGCAGGGGGGAGGGGAAGGAGGGGGGACAGCGGGGAGGGGGCAGCCCCACCCCCGTGGAAAGAGCCAGAGGGGAGGGCAAGGAAGAGGGGGAGGTGGAGAGGGGAGCCAGGGAGGTGGAAGGGGGGCGGGGGAAAGGAAGGGAGGGAAGTGGGGGGAGGGCAGTGTGTGGGGGGAGGGGCTCCAGCTGGGGCTGTCACGAGCCCGCAGGGGCCCGCCCTGACCTCCCAGCTTTGGCCCCAGCTAGAGGCTGCCTCCTTCCAGTGGCTCCAGTCCAGCCCTGGGGGTCCCGCCACCTGCCCCGGTGTCCCCAGCATCCACCCCACCCCCACCCCCACCCTTTCTGGAGCTCCGCACTACCACCTGCGGCGGCCAGGTGGGCTTATGGGGCCACAGCCCTCCCTGGCCACGGGTCCTCCCTGGCCAGGCCCGTTTTCCTAGCCGGGCTCCAAGGAGCGGGCTGCCGGCTGTGACTGGCAGTTCATGGGGAGACTTCTAGAAGGCCTTGTTGGGAACCTCAGCCAGTGGGAGTTGCAGTCTCGTGTTTGAGGACACCAGGGCTGGACATCAGCTTCCCCAAAGACCCCAGACTCACCGCTGAGCCTGGCCAGGCACCTCCTCCTGCCCCAGGGTGACGGCGCCCCCCAGCACCCTCGACCTCAGCTCAGCCTGCACTCGAGGCCCCAGGGAGGCCACAGCCCCTGGGGGGGCCATGGCCAGTGGTCAGTCTGAGGGAGCTGAACCCCCTGCCTGAAGGAGTCTGGTGTGAGATCCAGCGGGGACAGACCCCCTTCCTCACTGCCTCCCCCACTCCCATTCTACCCTTGGGCTGTACGGAGGGGCCCCCACCTCTGGACCACGGGGGACTCTGGGCTATGAGGGTCAGAGTAGGACTCCCCTCTAGAAAAACGGGCTGGGGTCCCCTCCCTGTCACCAACTCTAGCCCTGAGCCTGCTGCCCACCCTCCTGAGCATCAGTGTCCTCACATGTGAAGACAGGGTGGGGGTGTGTGTAACCCCAGCCTGCCTGGGTCCCAGAGACCCCAGGATGCCCCAGCTTGGTCCATGGTGGAGCATGGGTGTTGCATATGGGGCTGTGGGTGGGTGTGGGGGCTGCTGGAGCAGTGGGTGCTGGGCCCTGCAGGAGGGACACAGGCACTGGCCACCCCCCCTGCCGTGGCCCCTGCCAGGCTTCCCAGTTCTGCCACTTTGCGCCCCAGCTGGTAGGACAGCTGGTAAGGACAGCTGCTCGCATCTCCCCTGGGAGCAACTGCCCCCATCAATGATCTCCTGTGCCCTGGATTTTTTGGGGTGGGTGGGATGTTTCTGGGGCTGCTACTTCCAGAAGGGAGACTGGCCTGAGGATGGCGGATCCCAGGAAGAAAGCGGGATGACAGAGGAGACCGGGGATGGGGTGGGGGCGGCCCAAGCCTCCCGCCCTCTCGGGATGCAAGGGGCAGAGCTGGCACCCACCTGGTCCCCCGCGGGGCTCTGGGCCCCACCTCCCCCTGGTTGGGGTTAGGGTTAGGGGGCTCCTGCTGGGCCACCGGGAGTGACAGCCGGAGCGGGAATTCGTCCCGCAAAGCCCCCGGAGTTGGGGGCTGGGGGTGGGGGTGCCGCTGGCGGCGAGACCCCATGGGGCACCCGCACCTCTCCCCGCCACGGAGATGGTGGGACCCCACGCGTCGCGGTCCTGTAAGGGGCGGAGGGGGCGCCGGGGAGGAGCCGCACGTCCAAGGTGACGCCCCCCTCCCGGGCAGACTCCTCGGGCAGGGCCTGGGGCGCCTGGTCCCTGCGGTCCCTCACCATCCGAGGGGCGCACGCTGGGCGGGCGCAGAAGGGGCTCCCCACAGGCCGGCACAGCCCACCCGCTTCCAGGGCGGGGGGGACGAGGGGGTGACCGCATGTCGGGGAGGCGGAGGAGCCTACGGAGCCGCCACCTCCACCCCTTGGGTGACTCGGGCGGACCCCGCCCCCGGGACCCTCTGCAGCTTCTCCGGGGACCTGCGGGGTCACTTATGCTGCAGGAGCCGCCGGACAGACTAACGGGGGGCTGGAAGGGCAGAGAGGAAAATCACGCGTTCGGAGCCGTTTCACGACCCCCCTCACCCACGGGCGCGGGAGGACGTCCTGTTCGTCCCAGACCCCGGGGGGCGGAGGAGGATTCACGGAAGGAGCCCCGGGGCCTGGCGGAAAGCGGGGGGAAGCCCCTCACCCCCCGATTCCGTTAGGGAGACGCCAGTGAACCAGGGTGGATCCAGCCAAGCCCGGTGGCAGGCAGGACAAGGCCAGGTTGGAAGTCATCCCGGGAGAGGGGGCGACCAGTAGGTGACCCCGACTCAACAGGACAGAAGCCCCGCCCGCAGCAGCGCTGGAATGGGGAGGAGGAGTCGGTCAGCAGAGTTGCTGCAACAGTGCCGCTGTGCGGCCTCCAGGGGCACTGCAGGAGGGCCGCCTGGCCCAGGGCTTGGAGGATGAGGGGCTGGGGCTCAGAGGGGACACTGGGCAGGGCGGTTTGAAGGGAGGTTGGGGCTCGAGGGTTCCGTCAAAAAATAAAAGACAAGTGGCTACATCTGTGGGGGGCACGGGAACATGTAATACCCAGTGTCTCAGCTCGTTGCCATTTAGCCAACGTTTTCATATCCATTCTCTCCACCGCTTGTGGATGACTTCTCACCTCCACCTTACTGCGGAGGAAGCAGAGGCTCAGCAAATTTGGGGCTTGCTGCAGGTCACCTGCTCATAAGTGGCAGAGTAAGAACTGGGACCCCAACTTCGGGATCCTAAATTCCTCCCCTGCCCCCCTCCACCCATGTGTTACAGATGAACCAGCCCCTCCCAGCGGCCCATGGGGGTGTGGGCTCAGCCCGCGCGTGGCTCTCCTCCGTGGGGCCACCCCTTCTGAACCCGGGCAAGGAATGGAGGAGGCAGCGCCCCTGGCAGTATGACATGCCATCTTTCCTTCCTACCTCCAAGCCCTGCTCAGACCCTCCAAGCCTTGCTGCCATTGCATCCACACCGGGGTCTCCCTGGGTCCCCGAGACTCCAGGTAGTGGGCTTGGGCCCTTGCCAGGGGTGGGCACAGCTTGAAGAATGCACCCGAGGACAGGTTCCCCAGCCAAGCCCCGGCCCAGACGCCTGCCTGCCGGCCTGTACTGAGAAAACCCTGGGCCGGGGGCCCCTGCCGGACTCTGTGTCCTTGGGAGAAAGAGCTTCTTTGTTCTGGGCTGACACCTGGCTCCAGAGTGCTGTGCTGCGGCAACTGTGCAATCTGACTCTGTGTCCAGCGAGCACACCGGGGCCTGAAAATTGTGCCAGAGGCAGGAACACATGTTTTGTGTGTGTGTTTTGGGGGGGGGGCATTTCAGTTTTCAACTGATAATAAATCTAGGGTGCTCCTAAAGGCAAGAGCTGGGCCAGGCATTGAAGCAGGAAGTGTGGGCAAAAGGGAGAGAAAAATCTTCTTCCATTGCACCCCACCCCCAGCTGCTGCCTGGCACCCCGTTGGGCTCAGACACGAGTGACTGAGAATGCTGCTGGAGCCACTGGAGGTCCAAGTCACTAGTGCAAATGACTCATAGCAAGGAGTGCTCCAGAGTGCAAGGCCCTGTCTCATTTGCTCCTGTGTCCCTGATGCCTGCACAGGCTTCCTGGAGGAAGGGACGTGAGTTGGACCTTGAGGGGTGAACTTAGGCACAGGTATCCAGGTGGGGGGACACTGGAAGCAAAGGACAGGGAATGGGTGGTGAACAGCAGTGACCCTCCGAAGTTTGCATGAGGCCTGGGAGGGCACGAGGTGAAGGAGGCAGGGGGAAAGGTGGAGCCAGCTCATGAAGGTCTGGAATGTCTCCCTGGAGATCATGGGGTCCGATACTTGATGGCGAGCCAGGGGGGTTTTAAGCGGGGGAACGTGGCCATCTGGGGAGCTGAGTGACCCTGGCTGCATGGGCACCGAGGGCACAGCCTGCCAGACCTGGAGATGCTGCTCCTTTCCTCCTGGTTGGCTCAAGTGCAGCCAGGCCACTCTCCAAAGTTCACAGTCCCTGCTCCATGGTGGGCTGCACTCGCCCAGGCTCTGGGGAAACCCCGGGGACACTGAGGCAGAGACCATCAGTGCAGAGCCAGGACGAGAAGCTGGAGCCCACACTGCCGTCCCTGCTGCTCAGGTGCCCGCTCGGCCGTCATGCCCCTTCCTTCCTCCTGACAGCACCCTCCCCTCCCCCTCCTTGGTACCCGCCCCCGCCCCTGTTCTGGCCTCCTCACTTTGGACACATGTGTTTACTCTCTTTCCACCCATGTAAAGTACTTTCTTTCTCCTGGGAAAACTCCCAGGGCTCTGTGAAACCTGTGAGCAGGAATACTGTCCTCAAAGGGTTAAAATCCTAGGGTTCAGGATTTGCCTTCCAGGAGGATGCACGAGGTGGCATAAGACAGTTCTTCTTTGCAGCAACCAGAAATGCCAGTTAAAGTAGGAAGCTCATATTTTAAAAGACATCCAAGAGCAGTGAAAGCCATGAGGCAGATGCACTGAAATTGGGGGGAAATGAGGACCCTTTGGAGATGAGCTGGGTCAGCATGGGCAGGGGCAGATGCCCTGAGCTGGCCCAAGCCAAGGGCCCTGCAGGAAGAGCAGCCAGCAGAGCGATGAAACTGGAGACCTGAGGGGCCTCAAACACAGAGCAGTTTTTCCCAAAAAGTATTTGTTCAATTTGGAGGCTGTCGAGGAGGCTGGAGAGAGGGTTCTGGGGTCTATTCTAGTAGAGGAAGTACCCTTTCACCTTGCAGTGCTTAGGAAGCAGAGGTTATCCAGGAACAGGGGTCCTGGAAACAAAACGGGCCAGTTTGAAAGCCGTAGAGGGAGAGGAGGCTTGACATCAAGTATCTAGAGCTTCTCTGCCTGCAGGTACTTACCACCAGCTCTGCTGGGGGACAGAAGGCCAGCCGAGACTTTGACATCCCCATGGGCTGGAGTGACAGCCTTGGGGACTCGAGGGGCAGTAAGCACACAGCTGGTCTTCTCTCCAAATGATCGTAGATTTTGAAGCAGTATGGGATGGATGCCTAAAGGCTAGCCTGGGACCTCTGAAGGGCTAGGAGACAAAGGCTCCCCAGGCTCTTGTGGGATGCCTGAGGGCACGGATGAGCCAGGGGCAGGCTGAGAATTACCAGGACCACAACCTGAGACAGGCAAGCCCAGTTCTGGATCAGAAGAAGGGGATACTCCCAACCCCATCTCCCTGGGGGATATGATATCATGTGGAGCTGCTAACAGTCTTTTACACACAATGTCTGGCATACAATAAAAATTTAGTAGACATGTGAACAGGAAAGACCAAATGACTGAAAAGTGAAAAACAAACAATAAACCAATGGTCCAGATACTGGACTTAGCTTAATGATTTTAAAGTAACTATGATTATTATGCTCACAAAAATATGGACAAAATAGGTGAAAGAATTTCACCAGAGAAACCATGTGGGTATAGCAGATTGGAAACAGTAGAATATTTCTTTAATGAATTGGGACTTGGGATAATAGAAAACACCCAAATTAATGTACAGAGAATAAAGTGAATGCTAAAAACAGATAAATAAACCTGGGGGTATATGCAAACAGTCTCACAATTAAGTAATTGGAGTCCAATTAAGGGGGAGAGAATGTGACAGAAGAAATATTGGAAGAGATAATAGCTAAAAATTCTCTAAAACCAATGAAAGGCATCAATTTACAGATTAAAGAAGTTTAGCAAACCCCAAGTGGGTTCAAAATTTAAAAAGTCAGTGTAGGAGGGTGGGGCAAGATGGTGGATTGGTGAGCTGTATGTTTCAGTTATTCCTCCAGGAAAGTAGGTAGAAAGCCAGGAACTGTGTGGACTGGACACCGCAGAGCAATTTGACTTGGGGCATACTTCATACAACAATCATGAACATGTGGAACTAATGACATCAGCAAAATCTGTAAGTTTTTGTGGCCAGGGGACCCGTGCCCCTCCCTGACAGGCTCAGTTCTGTGGGAGGAGGGGCCATCAGCACTGGGAAAGAGAGGGGAGAACTGCAGTGGCGGCTCTTATCAGAAACTCATTCTACTGATCCAAACTCCAATCATAAATAGACTGAGACCAGACACCAGAGAATCTGAGAGCAGCCAGCCCAGCAGAGAGGAGATAGGAATAGCAAAAAATGGCAGGAGGAACCCAGGAATAAAAGCAGAGGCTTTTTGGAGTTCTGGTGAACGTGGAAGGGGGAAGGGCAGAGCTCAGGCCCTGAGGCTCATATGTAAATCCCGAAGAAAAACTGTTCTCTCTGCCCCCTGGATCTTTCCTTAATGGCCCTAATTGCTTTGTATCTTAGCATTTCAATAACCCATTAGATCTGTGAGGAGGGCCTTTTTTTTTCTGTTTCTGAAACAATTACTCTAAAGAAGCCCAATACAGAAAGCCTCAAAGACTTGCAATTTGGGCAGGTGAAGATGAGAGCAGAACTAAGAGCTCTGAGACAAAACACAATAATCCAGTGGCTGAGAAAATTCACTAAACACCACAACTTCCCAAGAAAAGGGGGGCGTCTGCTCATAGCCATCATCCTGGTGGACAGGAAACACTCCTGCTCATTGCCAGCCCCATAGCCCAGAGCTGCCCCAGACAACCGAGTGTGACAGAAGTGCTTCAAATAACACACAAACACAACGAAACTGAGCGTGGACATTAACCTTCCCTGCACCCTCAGCTGGTTGTCCCAGAGCTGGGAAGGTGGAGCAGTGTGAATTAACAAAGCCCCATTCAGCCATCATTTCAGCAGACTGGGAACCTCCCTACACAGCCCAGCAGCCCAGAACCACCCTGGGGGGACGGCACTCACCTGTGACATAGCACAGTCATCCCTCAAAAGAGGACCAGGGGGTGAACGGCCTGGAAGGGGGACCCACTCACAAGTCTCAGGGGCCATACGCCAATACCAAGGACTTGTGGGTCACTGGCAGACACCAACTGTGGCAGGACTGAACTGAAGGATTAGACTATTGCAGCAGCTTTGAAACTCCAGGAACACCAGGGAGATTTGATTGTTAGAGCCACCCCCACTCCCTGACTGCCCAGACACAAGCCCCATGTACAGGGTGGGCAACACCAACTACATGGGCAAGCTTGGTACACCAATTGGACCCCACAAGACTCACTCCCCCACTCACCACAAAGGCAAAGCAGGGGAGAACTGGCTTGTGGAGAACAAGTGGCTCATGGACGCCATCTGCTGATTAGTTAGAGAAAGTGTATTCCATGAAGCTGTGGATCTGATAAATTAGAAATAAGGATTTCAATTGGTCTACAAATCCTAAAAGAACCCTATAAAGTTAAGCAAATGCCAAGAGGCCAAAAGCAACAGAAAATTCTAAAGCATATGAAAAAAACAGACAATATGGATAACCCAAGCCCAAGCACCCAAATAAAAAGATCAGAAGAGACACAGTACCTAGAGCAACTAATCAAAGAACTAAAGATGAACAATGAGAACATAGCATGAGATACAAAGGATATCAAGAAGACCCTAGAGTAGCATAAAGAAGACATTGCAAGACTAAATAAAAAATCAGATGATCTTATGGAAATTAAAGAAACTGTTGACCAAATTAAAAAGATTCTGCATACTCACAGTACAAGACTAGAGGAAGCTGAACAATGAATCAGTGACCTGCAAGATGACAGAATGGAGAATGAAAGCACAAAAGAAAGAATGGGAAAAAATTGAAAAAATCAAAATGGACCTCAGGGATATGATAGATAATATAAAAATTCCAAATATAAGACTCATTGGTGTTCCAGAAGGGGAAGAAAAGGGTAAAGGTCTAGGAAGACTATTCAAAGAAATTGTTGGGGATAACTTCCCAAATCTTATAAATGCAATAAATATACAAATCATAAATGCCCAGTGAACTCCAAATAGAATAAATCCAAATAAACCCACTCCAAGACATATTCTGATCACACTGTCAAACATGGAAGAGAAGGAGCAAGTTCTGAAAGCAGCAAGAGAAAAGCAATTCACCACATACAAAGGAAACAGCATAAGACTAAGTAGTGACTACTCAGCAGCCACTATGGAGGTGAGAAGGCAGTGGCATGACATATTTAAAATTCTGAGTGAGAAAAATTTCCAGCCAAGGATACTTTATCCAGCAAAGCTCTCCTTCAAATTTGAGGGAGAGCTTAAATTTTTCACACACAACCAAATGCTGAGAAAATTTGCTAACAAGAGACCTGCCATACTGGAGATACTAAAGGTAGCCCTACAGACAGAGAAACAAAGAAAGGAGAGAGAGACATGGAGAAAGGTTCAGTACTAAAGAGATTTGGTATGGGTACATTAAAGG
>PVKY010000580.1:0-44810 GCA_004027775.1 Bradypus variegatus
CGCTTTATCCTTTGTAATCTCCTTCTTGGTTCAGCCTGTAGGCTTTAGCAACCTGAGCATAATAACTGGCTTTTTGGCTTGATACATCTTATCTCTGAGTCCAGAGTGGCACAATGTGTTGCCATTGGAGATGGGATAAAAACCTCCAGTGAGCTGTATCGTAGCAGAAACATGAAACACGTTTTTGGGGAAGGTATTTCTGCAGAACATCAAGAACCTATACTCTGAGCCCGGGAAGGCCATTACTACCTCAGAAGTGAAAGTGCTTGAAACAAGGCCTAGAAAGGGCCTATGGGTATAAGGTGGAAACACAGGAGGGCTGCCACAGCAGCTTCTTCCCTCTCTTCCCCCACAGTGGGATCTGACAGATGCAGGTCTCCCCACTACCAATAGTCTAGGACACTGGTCTCAGGTGTGGCCAACCTCAGCCTGGACCCCATCCCTGGTGATTCTGATTCATTAGATCTCGGTGGGGATGCAGCCTATTCAGTATTTCTAAAAGGTTCCCCAAATGACTCTAGTAAAAAGCCATGGATGGTAACCATAAACCAGAGTGGCTTGGAGATCTGGCTGAAGCTTTGACTTGTAGACTAAAGAGGTTCCTTATTGGCTGGTGCATCCCAACCTGACAGGTCATGTGGTCCTGGTGGGGGGAGGTGCCGTGTGGAGGTAGCTGCCTGTAGGATTAAGGATCCCATTTAGTGGGATCCTTACCATCATCTGGCTCTGTCGCTTCTGCCATAGGAAGTTCTAGAGGCCAAAGGACCCCATGCTGACAATGACCAGAGAAACAGGGCAGATTAGTGGTTTATTCTAACAAGCATCTTGGATTATTTCTCTGTGAAAGCCACTTTATGGTTGCAGATCATGACACATAGGTAGTTTGAAGGGTCCTACAATGCATGTTTATGCTAGTGTGCCTGACAGTTCCTTATCTACTACTGGATTTTTTCCTTTAATCTTTAAAAGGGTTTTGTTTGATTTTCTGATTTGGCTTTCCTGCAGGCAAATGAGAGTCTGTACCACCTATCACAGGATGTCAGTGTTGGAAAACTGAAAAAGGATGGTGAATCTAACCCCTCGCCTGAATTCTGAATGTCCACTGCAGGACTCTTGCCACATCTACATCCACTTCTTCTCAAATGGGCCCAGAGCCAGGAAACTCACTTCCTCCCAAGGCTGTGCAACCCATCTCTGGGCAACTCTAAATCTTAGGATGAATTTCCTTATGCTGGACCGAAATTGGCCTCCTCCCAGACTCACCCTCTGATTCAGGTTTACTCCCTGGGCCAAAAGGACAAGGCCAACCTTCCTTCCAAAAGATAGACCTGAGGTTAAGATACCAGTTCCAAAACAGACCAATAACCACGTCGTTCGTAATTTTAGGTTGTGAGCCCCTAAACTCACTTTACCTCTCTGAACTTGAGCTATCTGCAAAATGGAAATAATATAATCTGCCTCAGAGGGTGGTTGTGAGGCTTAAGAGGCAAAATGATGTGAGTGAGGTACATTGAGCACAATGCTAAGGATGTGACGGATGCACAGTAAATGTTAGCTGCGGTTGAGGAGGTTGAAGCAAGTTCCCAGAACACTGCCCATGCTTTCAACTGCTCATCACATGACAGTTTCCTCGTCCCATCAGGGTTGTTCTCCCCTGGAGACTCTCCAGTTTGTCCATGCACCTCTTCAAGGGCATCCACAGACCAGCAGGGATATCAGGGTGGGCGTGGGGCACTCACCTTTCATCCTCCAGCAAGGTCTCTGATGCCAGGTCAACGCCACTTGCCAGTTGGGCCCCCGCGGTCTTGTTGATCTCCATCACACCCACACTTCCAAGGCCTGAGGGCTCTTTTCTCCTCAGGAAGTCATTAACTTTGGCCCCCACGGCTTTGCCCAGGTTCTTGAGGTGCTGACTGCTGCCTGCCCAGAGTCCTGGCCCACCAGGCTCCACAGACCCCAGCACAGCTGAGCTGGGGGCTGCAGGCCTGGACCAGTGGGAGAAGGAGCAGCTCGAATGCAGCTTTGGAGTGAGGGCTGTGTTCAAATTCTCAAACATGCTGTGGTCAACTATGAACAAAGAGGCAAAGAAAGAGAGAAGGATGAGTAGAGGGTGAGTGGGACCCCGAACACATCACTCTGCTTCTCTTTTCCTTAACTACTGCACAAAACTTGTAACTTCTGAAGATGCTGGAAATATGCAAGAAAGAGCCAGCAAAGGCACACTTGAACCTTTCCAGTCCAGTTTTCTTGATGGGACACAGGAGCAGAAATTCTAGTTTTGCTCCATCCAAGTCAGTTGGTGAGTAATCCTAGCCGTAAAAAAGTTAACTTATCCCTTTAAGCCTGTCTCCTTGACTCATGGTTTGACTCCCTTACCTTGGGGTCACCAGGCCCTCTGAAACAAAGAAAAAATGAAGATGAAGCAATGAAATATGACATTTTTACAATGCTGTGAGCACATGTCAATGTGTGCTGTCTGACTCAGGCACTAGGGCAGAAGCTGTTGGAAGGATGAAAAATATGTGGCTTGGAGTCAGAAGCTTTTTGCTGAAAAGCCACCTGTACAGCACATTTTCTTTATGGAAAACAGGCTGGCAATTGCTCACTTCTCCTAAGGTGAAACTAGGGAGAATGAGCCAGTTGGATGCAGAGGGATGTCAAGTTCAGAATCCGTTCACACCAAATGGGCAATACATGGTACCAGGGGGATCCTGACAAATGTCAGCTCACTTAATCCTCACAACCTAGGAGGAGAGGGCATGGTAAAATATCTGGTTACAGATGAGGAAATTGGGACTCAGAGTAATTACTGCCATGCCTCAAGTCACACAGATAATACCCAAAGGGGCTGGGAATAAAACTCAGTCTTCTAACCCAAAGCTCAGGCTCTTTCCATTACTCTGCCCTGCCGTGGACCACGGGTCAGCTGCATAAATATGCCTGGTACTTGGTCCTTCTCTCAGTGATCTCTGTTTGGCTCAGATAATTTAACTTAAAGAACTGGATCCATTGGGTTGTGAACATTTGCAGGACAGAGGCCATAACTTCATTCATCTTTGTATCCTTAATACCTACCAGGGTCTGGTACATAGCAGTTGCTCAGGAAATATCTTGAATCAAATTGCCAAACCTATTTTGGAGACGGGGAATGGTGGGGGCCACAACAGTGGCTCCAAGGTTTGCTACCAGAGTGGCTGCAGCCTGGGTTCAGAGGTACCACCAGGCTCCGCTCACTCACCCTGGGGCGTCCTCTCTCTACCTACAAACCCAGCTCAGTTCCCAAGGCAGCCAGACATACTTTGGTGGTTTGGAACTTGACCTGAGTTTGTGTCATACCAACGACACCAGTCATTGTGACACTGGGGGAAGGAGATGCTACACTTGGTCATCAGGCTTCTCTCCTTGTCAGTACCTCTGCTAAGTATCTGTTCTTGCCGAGCCTTTCCAAGAGTAACTGAGGTTAGGGTGTACTTCCTCTTCAGTCAAAACTGTTTTTGTTTTTGTTTTTGCATAAAGCCATTTTCTCTGCCTTACACTGCTGCGCCTGGGCCAGGGAGTAGCCTTTCTGGTCTTCGTGGTTTCAACATCCCTTTCTGGACCAACTACCTAGAGCAGCCACATTCCAAGGGTTATGGGTGGAAGGCAGGAGGCTGTGGGAAGAGGAGTGGAGATCTCCTTCCACGGTCTTCACCACTGCAATTGCCCCTAACCTATGTGCAGGGGAAAGTGCCACAGCAGGGGAGACACGTCAAGGACTTGGATCAGAGCATCCCTGAGATACAGGGAGCAGAACAGACTGAGTCACACTGGGCTGGCTCCCGGATCACAGAGGTAGACACTAGCAGGAGTTCCCGGCCTGCCCCCCAGTGGGGCCGTCCACTCCTGACTGACTGCTTCCGTGTATCTTGCCATGCCGTCTACTTGTGCATAATTTGCTTATTACATCCCATATCCTTCTCATTCTTTTTTAATTCCAAAATCTGCAAGAGAAGCCTTCAGAAACTAAAACATTTAACTCTTCCCCCAAACCAGAAAGTCCTGGGGTCCTTATACAACCAGGGCAAGGCACATTGGGGAAGACAAACCACCCACCACTTCCTGGCTCCAATATTAAACCAGAAAGAACTGGGGTCACCACAGAACCAGAGCAAACGTTCAAGCCAAGGTACATTGGGGAAGGCAAACGCTCTAACACTTCCTGGCTCAGATATATATGTGGTGGTTTTCTTAGTGGTTTTAAGTGAATTTTCGGAGCAGATACATTCATTTTTATGTCAGCTGTCAAGGTGATTTTTAGGTTGTGAGCCTCTATTAATATTATCATTATCATTGTTATTATTAAAACACATTCTAAGAAACATAAGTAACTCACATTGTGTTGCATTTGTATTTCCCATACCTCTTGTCTTTAGTCTATAAAGTACACTGGATTTTTTATTAATTTAAAGATAGTCCACAATACATTCTCTTAGACAATTCTGTAAATCTTTCTGTAAGTCCACCTCGTCTCTAGAAAAAATGGTAAGCTCCTTGAAAGAATGTAGCATCTTAAGTGCTTTCATTTTCTGCAATGCCTGGCACAGGGTCTTGCACAAAGGTAAGCATTTGACAAATGTTTGACTTTCATATGAATACTTAAAAATTGGCTCCATGATGGGCTGACATTCTAGAGAAACCATTCCCAAGCCTCTTTTCCATATACAAAAAGCACTCCAAAAACTCTCCTTGGGAGGGTCCCCAGGGGCTCTTGAGCTGAGGCCAGGAGGAAGTGCCCTTCTCTCCAAAGTGGGACTCTGGAGGAGGCTTCCTTCATGCCCATATCCACAGATGTGCAAAGAGCCTCTTTCCTGCTTATGGCACCAGTGACTCCCCAAACTCCATCCCTCCCTTCCTCAGGACTAGAGGCTTGGCGGTTCAGAAAATAATGGTGATGGAGAAGACAGACATGATTGGGCTCAGGCTGGGTGGCCCTCCCCAGCAGCATCCCCGACATGCACACAGCCAAGAGGGAACATCTGGAGGTAGAAGTCATCCACAAGAAAGGGTATCTTACCTGACCAAGAAAGGGGCTCGGAAGGCAGGTGGGAAACAAACGAGAGAGAGACACATTTTATGTAGTGACCAACCACTTTGAGAGTGTCACCTCCTGCCTGGACCACCGGAAACCACAGACTGAGAGGATACGGCATGCGAGACAGAGACTCTGCTATGGCAGGTGTAACAAGCCCTGGAGCAATCAGGTGCCCATGAACTTAACTACATAACTGCACTGAAACAGATTTGTATTTTAAAAACTATAAACGGCAGTGAGAGATTTAGCTGCCCACATTTCCCCTGAAAATTTGAGTCTTCTTTACATTAAATATATTTGAAGTTTCCAGTTGTCAGTGGGCAAAATGTGATGGGGCAAGGCAGAAATTCTAAGTCCTTCGGATTCTGTTGGCATCACTTGTCACTGTGCTATTTTCCATGCATAAACCACTAGATTTTAGGTCTGGAAGATAATCATTCTCTCCAAATGTCTAAATCAACAAAATGGGAAAACCAAGTGGCAGACAGGTTGCCCAACACAACACAGGTAGCTAATGGTAAGTAGCGATCAGAACCCACGTATATGCACTTCCAGATCCGTGTGACCTTTCTCTACAGCGTGCTGCCCCAGACCCTAAAGTTGCCAAAGAATGTGATTCAACCGTGTCCCAACTTGTTCTAACATTCCAATCAGGCTATGAGGGAGGAACACAGGGAAATCATGCTCCCCACATCGTCCTTCAAATACACACAGGAAGGCAACTCTGGGGCTCCTGGGTGCCAAAGTGGACGCACACTGACACTCGCACAGGCACCACGCCATGACTAGCCCTTCTAGCACACATACATCCACCATTGAGATCGAGAACAGGGGCGTGTTTCCAGTTGATATCTGTTGTGATTATCTAGAATGGGGCATTTGCAGCTTACCTTTGAGGTGCCACAATCAATCATCTTTGACTCTTTCACCACATCCCACCAGTCTGCTATATACAAACTATTTGATAAACAGATAGCAAAGAGAAGAGGCAACTCCTGCCTCTCTGGAGTCCACAGTCTCAACAGCAAATTGACCTTAACTTAAAACGAACAAAATGGTATTGAGTAAGTCACCCATTTCTGTTTTAGTCACTTACTAAAATACAGACAGTACTGACAACTGAAAACAATATATGGTCCCTATTAGGAAATACACATTTAAGTATTCAGGTGTGAAAGGCCATGATGTTTGTAACTTACCTTAAAATAGTTCAGAAAAAAAAATTATGTACACAGAGAGAGAAAGAACTGATAAAGCAAATGGAGTAAAATGTTAATAACAGACAAACCTGGATACAGAGTTTACAGATGAACGAATTTTACTTCTGCAAATTTTTATAAGTTTGACCTTATTTCCAAATAAAAGTAATTTAAACTGCCCCCCCAAAACAAAACAAAACAAAACAAAAAATAAAACAGGGTGGGAGTGACTACACAAAAAGGTGATAATAAAGGCAAAGTAAGGGGGTAGGGGAGCAGATATCACTATTCTACCTCTATTATATTCTTCCTTCTCTCTGTGTATTTCTCAATCAGGAAAGGCCACCAAGGAACGATAGGTAAAAAAAACACTAAAATAATTTTTAGTTAATCTTGCCTTGCAATAGGCTCTGTCCATCCCTTAAAGGGATGACATGGCTGGTGAGTAGAATCATTTGACCTTCTTATGATGTCAGCTGCTCTCAGAATGTTTATCGTCTGGACAACCAAACCAGAAACTTGGGAGCAGATGTGTGGTTTCCTTACCCTACAGTAGTCAGAATACGGAGAACTTCTCACTCCTCAGCATTTCTGGACCTCGAATCTCCTCTTCTGCCATGAGCATTTTTCCCAACAGTATGTCCTCACATGCCACCTGCTTACCAGGTAAACTCTGGTGCCACTAGGGCCACAAAGATGTGTGTTCTTTTTTTTTTTTTTTAAAGCTTTTAATTGAGTACTCTACCAGATCATGTTACAGGACCATGATTTAGTGAGAAAGTCACATTACACATGGGGAGAAAAAAACTTTTCAAACTGCTGCTTTTGTGGTAAGTAGTTCCTGCCGTTTATTAATTTCTGGCAAGGGAAGGATGGGGGAAGCATTTGTTGTCTAAGTTTTTCCCCCCTTTGAATCTGTATGAAATTTCAAGGTGGCCATCTAACTTTATAAAGAATATGCACTAGTTATAGCTTTGTTTGGTCAAACTGGAGAAGGTCTAGACTTATCAAACCACTAACAGGGACCCAGGAGGCAGGGTGACTGATGAGCATGACACGGAATAAAGTTGGGGTGCTCTAAGGACTCGCTATTCATAGTATGGTCCACAGACCTGCAACATTGGCATTGGGTGCAGGCTTCTTAGAAATGCAGAATCTCAGGCCCACCCCTGACTGCAGGTGACCTGAATCAAAATCTGCGTTTTTAACAAGATCCCAAGTGATTCCTATACATATTAAGGTTTGAAAAATACTGCTCTGTGGAATAGTTCTCCTAAACACTCCTCTACCTATAAATGTGGTTATTTATAAATCTGTCTCTAAAACTGAGCATAGCTACTGCTCTGGGATTTAGGGCAGTTCTGCTTTTATTCAAGCATTAGCAGCCACTCCAGGGTGCTGAACCCTTTCTGGCTACAGGCATGAGATGTTTCAACTGCAGAATCAGGCTTTTCATCCTCAAAGGGACCATGTAACACAGCTCTGCAGCCTGTGATCAGGGCTCCCTTGCTGCACCCTGCATCCCAGGGTACCCGGAGGCTTGCAATGCAGAGTGAAGTCACACATGTGGGTTGCTGCAGGAGGGTCAGGGAGGGAGGGGCCAGGCAGAGAGGCATTATTCTGGACAAATTTAAAATCTTCCTTTGGAGAGTATCTTACCTGAATCTCAACGAAACCACTCCATTTGGATTTGCCCAGGATGGCATCCAGAATAGCTCTGCCTGGCTGAATGCATGTGAGCCCACTGTTTTGCTTTGGCTTTGAGATACCTTGAAATACTGAGGGTGAGCTTCTAGGTGTGTCTTGGGGTGTGGTGGGAGGTCCCAACAAGAAGACTCTCGACCTTGCTCAGCTCACCAGAGTGTTTCTTCTGTAACCCACACATTGCAAAGGCTGCTGAGGCATCCAGCCAAGCTCAGGCCCTGCAGAGCTCTCCAGCCTGGGGTACATAACGCAGTACCCTCACCAGATGGAGGCTGCCTCTGACTCTGGGCAGCCACATGTGCAAAGCTGGGCATCGAAAGCGCTGCTCCCCGCAGGGGCTGCAGGTTGCAACCCTTGCAAGCTAGGTTGCCATGTGCTGCATTTGCACCTGCAGTCTCCTGCCTGGTTCTTCTTCCTTTAGCAGAGACCCACCAGCTCTGTGGAAGCTTCTTGCCTCTTCCCTCCTGTCTCTCAGCCTGGTGGGTAGGAAGAGTTGCTGCCTGACTATGCTGTTGAGGGAAGATGGGCAGTGAGGCAGGCAAAATGGTCACAACCAGACAGTGCTGGTGGAAAGAGGGACTGCAGGAAGCCAGAGGGCTGGCTGTCCTCGGAGCCACCTGTTTGTGTCTATCCTTAGAGGACGCAGACGACGAGGTGTCTCCAGAGAGGGAAGGACCCGACAAAATCCAAGGCTTAGTGACTGAAATAGGACTCCCTAGTCTAGGGATCAAACTGCCACGTGTACCAACAGTGAAAAAAAAAACACAGCAGGAACGAATACCTTAGGCTGATCTCCCCACCCCACCTTCCGCCTACTCTCAGAATCGCAACCAAGGTGGGGCGGAGGCCCCCTGAGGACACACCTGACGCTTCCCTCCTTGCTTTTGGGCATCTCGGCCTCCAGCCCTGCCGACCTCCCTGCTCCCGCCCTCGGCCAGAGGCTGACACCCAGTCCTTTCCTTTGCAGACTGCATCTTGGGGGACACCCAGACCAGGGAGCAGCTGAGGCGGAACTGCACCATCTACCGGCCCTGGTTCTCTCCTTACAGCTACTTCGTGTGCACGGACAAGGAGAACCACCTGGAGGCCTGCAGCTTCCCAGAGGTGAAGCGGGGCGAGGGCAGGGGGCACAGCTGTCTTCCCGAGGACATGGCTGAGAGCATCTACTCCTCCTCCTCCTCCCCAGAGAACACCTGCTCCCAAGAGGCCACAAAGAAACCCAGGCACGGCCTGGGCTCCATGGACGCCATCACGTCCCAGGACATCCTGGCCGCCTCCAGGTGGCACCCGGCCCAGCAGAACGGCTATCAGTGCGCGGCCTGCTGCCGCATGTACCCCACCCTGTACTCGCTCAAGAGCCACATCAAGGGGGGCTTCAAGGAGGGCTTTAGCTGCAAAGTGTACTACCGCAAGCTCAAAACCTTCTGGGGCAAGGAGAAGGCCTGGCTGGGAGACAGGCTAGCCTCGGGTGGCTGTGAAGTCTTCAAGTAGTCCCGCTGGACGGTGGCAGCCATTTTGTTAGTGGACACTTCCGGTAAACGGGATGAAGCCTATTTGTTTCTAGAGAGACACCAATAAATCAAAGTTAGCCACAGCTTTCCGTCCTGTCTCAGGTCACCCTGCGCCACCTGCTGGCCTTCCCAGTACCGGGTTCCCAGCCCACCCCCCCTTCATCTAACAGTTGCCTGGTAACATTGGGCCCACCTCCCTGGCTCTCTCTTTTTTTCGTTTTTTTAAGACAATGCCGAAAGTTTGCGAATATCCTCTAAGACAGTGGTTCTTCAAACGAGATGACCAGGCTTGCAGTATCAGCGTCACCCGGGATCTCAAAAATGGAAAGTCTCAGGCCCCATCACAGACGTACTGAATCAGAAACTCTGGCTGAGCCACGTGCATTGAATCAGTCCCCCAGGTGACTCTGATGCAGCTCAAGTTTCAGAAACACTGCCCTAGGGTCCTGGCTTTCTTGTTGGTCCCTACGGGATACGTCTGCAAGGGGAACACTTGCACTGGGGGTAGAGGAGTTTTTGTAGGACCTCTTTTGTTTGCACGGGAAACGTCCTACATGTGGGGTTTCTTCACAGTATAAGCGGCTTCTCATATTAGACCTTCGAGGGGTGGAGTGGGGAGGACAACCTTCCCCTTGTGCAAAAGGCGGGGAAGAGGTGAATATGGCCAGGCCCATCCCTACCACATACACCATCTTCACTCACTCAGAAGGGGCATCTCTTGTTGAAGCAGAACAAAAGCATTTTTGACCCTGGGGACATCCTCACATGGTTGTTTTGAGTCAAGTCAAACGGGCCAGTTAACATGCCAAAGTATCGCTTCTTGTTGCCAAATAACGTGCCCAGTGGGCATCCCTACCCTTACTCTGCTTCTGAGCAACCGTTACTGCCACCTCTGACCCAGGAGCATCGGGGACACAGCGAGGACATGTTTTGCCCAATATGTGGTAGAAGGAAGGAAAGAAGGGAAGGGAATGGAAGGGAAGGGAAGGGTAAAGAAACAAAAAAGCTGAATTCTTGATGGGTCTTATTTTTAGGTCTTATTTACCTTGCATTTAAACTCCCTAATGACACAGTGGGTCCTTCTGTTACATTGGGGCATTTCATTTCAGGAGCCCTGGACAGCCCCCCGGCCCTCATCACCGGCCCTTTGTCTTCCCTCTCTCCCACTTGTGGGCGGGTAGGGCGGAGGGTCCTCATTACCCTCCCAGTGGTTATATATATTGATTCTTCCTGAAGCTTCACTTTAACGTTTAGCAGAGCTTGTTTTGCTTGTAAATGTGCTGCTAAAATATCACTCATGGCTCTTTCATTCCCCACAGAGTATGAAACAGGCTGGGCTCAAGCCCCCATCACATTGTATGCTGCACCACTCCCTGCCCCTCACCCCCAACACTTCTCCTTGTTTTGTCCCCCACTACTCAGCCAGAGTCTACCTGAGCTCAGAGCTCCGGCTGGGCCAGGAGCTAGAGCTTGCAGGGTCATGACCTGCCCATTCCGGGGCAGGACAGTCTCTAGGCAGCCCTGACATCACCCCCAGGGCCCAGTGCCCAGTGACTCTGGGCAAGTCTTTTTAATCCACACTCTGATCTCCTGTTTCTCTAACTGGAAAAGCCATTGAAGCCACCTCCTTACACATGTGGGTGGGAAAACCCTCCTTGAAACATCCCCTTGATATGTGGCTCTGGAAAGAGCACAGGGAAGGGTACACATGGGGGATGAGGGGAACCAGGAAAGGAACCGGCTCCTCATCTTGTCTCGCATCCTCCTCCAACCTCATGCTCCCTCCTCCCAGGCACCTGCATCACAGGTACAGAACATGCCACTGAAAGACGGAAAACTAACCTGCCAGCCAGGGACTGAGCCCAAACTCCAGAGCATGCACAATCGCTGCCTGGCAAGTGTTCATATTTCAGTGTTTTCTCCCTAAGGATCAGTATTTCCTCTCTACATTTCACATTTTGTGTAGTGTCATTATTAGCTCAGTAACTGTCTCCATGCAAAGTTCTGAGTAAAGCTTCAGTCAAAAAAGGCACCAAGCAAAAGACTGCATTAACCAGAGCAGGAGCAGCCTGATGGTTAACGAAAAGGGCAACTGCAAGCGCCAGGCAATCGCTGGGTGCTTCTCAATTGTAATCTCAATCGTAACCTTTCACAAGAGCTCTATGAAATATATACTACTATGCCCATTCTACAGACAAGAAAAGCAAGATGCAAGTTCAGTTCACTCAGCCAGAAAAGGGCAGAGAGGGCATGTGAACCTGGTTTATCTGATTCTTCCAACCTCTTTTCTGACCTGGGCCTGCCAAAATAATCTGCTTTCATAATGTAGGCTTTGAGAGGTCCTGCAGCACCTATCAGCATCCCTCCTCCCCTCTTCATTTCTATTCCTTGCAGGAAAACACACATTCCAAGTCAGGCTTCCTCTGCTGAGCTGTTGCGGTGACACTATGATCCCTTCCAGGGGGGTGGGAGGAGGAGCCCGTCTTGCCCCCAGTATGGACATTTCTAGAATTGACCCATTCAGACTCCTACCAACACTTAGGGAGTCAGTAAAACTGTATAATCTTGATGGCGTTAGTTATATTTGAAAATATCTACAATATCAACATCACTGAAGCTGCCCATGATATTCCAATGATGTTTGGAGTTTGTAAGACCTGGGGGATGGGAGGGTCTGCAAAAATGAATATGGACAAGAGTTTCTCATCAGAAGTACCACTGACGTTTTGGACAAGATAATTCTTTGTCAGAGGGCACTGTCCTGTGCACGGGACGATGTTGAGCAGGACCCCTGGCTTCCACCCACTAGATGTGAGTAGCTCCTCCCTCCCCAGTTGTAACCACCAAAAATATCTCCAGATATTGTCCAATGTCCCCTGGGGGACAAATCACTCCAGGTTAAGAACCACTGGCATGGACTGATCTACATTCTGCAATGCTGGTCTATATAAGCCACAAATGAGAGCACCACCTTTCTCCTCTCCACCAGGGAACCCCCAAGTTCTTCCTAAACACCACACCCATAGGAACCATGTGTCACAAAACTGATGCCTCCTGGCTTGGGAAACGGAGTGGAAGTGAGGGAAGGTGGGGAGAAAAGGAACAGGTGGAACAGCAGAATAAGAAAAAAGAAAAGACAATGGAAAAGCTTTCAGAAATAAGAAAGGTTTATTTAGCAAAAGCCACTAGACTAGTGACAACATCCAGGGCGTAAGTGCACTTACATTGACAGAATCTTTTCCCAGAGAGTTGACCCAACAGAGTTAATGATACAACAGTTTTAGGAAGGAGAAATGCTAGAAGGTGGCAGGAAGCAGTCAAGCAAAGATTAAATAAAAGGAATCTAACCCCTAAACAAGATCAATTGAGAGAAGTGAGGCTATGAAAAGGTTTTACAGACAGTGTTGATATAAGCAGGAATATAAGTAATATAATTTTCGATCCCAATATAGAGTCCATCCTGTGCAGAGAAATTCTTTCCTGGCTCCACAATCATGAGAGCCTCACAAGCCCAAGAGTCTGCCGGCCGCTGGAGCAGGCCGGTGGGCCCACAGCCTCACATCACCAGGAAGGGAGGTGCCCTGGGGTCCACTTGTCCTCCATTGAGAGCAGAGTAGAAGGATGGAAAAGAGGAAGGCAGGAGCTGAGTTAGCAGAGTGAGAAGCAAGCAGGAAGGAGGACAGGCTGACATCACTGGGAAATCAGGTCTGCAACTTCCCCGTTCCTGCCCAGTTTGCCCTGATGGAGGGCCCCCTACATCTGTCCTTTGTCTCCCAGTCTCCACAGAGTGTGCGTTGATTTGGTTCACACTGGGGAGAATGCAAACCACAAGCCAGTACTTCAGGCAGGACCTGTACTAGGGAAAGGATGGAGCCAAAGCAAGCAGAAACCACCATGAAGTGCCCCAAGGGCAAGAGTCTTGAATGTGTCCTGTGTGGATATTAGAGAAAACTAGTCTCTCTGATTCTTCTATAACTCTCCTCTACCTCCTTTCTCCATTCCCTTCACAAGCTCTTCAAGACCATTTTAGAAACTATGTCCCATCCCCCACTCTCCTGCCCCATCCCACCACAAGCCCTCTCCTACCACATTCCACACACCAAATCCACTGGTCTCTGACTTTATCCTCAGCTCCTGCTTGCAGGCAGTGGGCCTTGAGAAACCCAGACTTCTCACTTCCAGGGACCCTCAACATTTCAATGATCTATGAGGCCCCAGATGCAAAGAACCCAGGTTAGGATTTTGTAAGCTAGATAGGCTCAGCCAGTCTAGCTTTTTTAGTTTCGTGGGTCTCACTTTCCTCGTTCTTCCTTCCTTTGCACATCTGGACCTACTTCCAATGGTTAATTAGAAAAGAAACCAAACAAAACAGGACAACCCTCCTCCGACTGAATGCATGTTAGGCAAGAACAGAAATCTATTGTCAATTCAAACACCCTGTAGTTTCCCATTCTCTTCTCTCCGGTCACTTCACATACACACATGCACATACCACACACACACACACACACACACACACACACACACACCTCGTCCTATTTCCACGGACACCCCGGTGCACTAACCCCCAAGGAGGGCTAATGTAAAGCTGCATTTATTTCCTTTAATTGAACTTTCTCATCTAGAAGATACCCATCTGTGGCTATAAGAAAAGGGCTGCACTTTGATTTCTATAATTACTATAAAGCAAAACTAAGGTTGAATAATTCCATTTGGGGACAACCAAATTTTTACTAATTGACCCTCAAATAATACTGCAGTCTGGGTCTGTAGCTTCTCGTCCAGGATAAAGACTTATTTCCCTGAACATATGACTCCAACATGTCTCAGCTCTCTCTTTAGGCATTTTTAAATGTTAACAGCCACTTGTGGCCTTGCTGGAGCAAAAAGAGCTTCTTCTCACTGCCCCAGTCAGCCTGTTGTACTGAGTGGTGACCTGTAGGCAAGGCCTAGATTGTGAACGAGAAAAGAATTGCATGTGGCACTTTTTACAGGTATACTTGAGGCATGCACCCACAGATGGGTCAAGGGGGGACATGGCTATGGTCCCTAACCTAAGTGGCAGTGATTCTGAAGAGTAGACTTAAGCAGTCTCAGCTACCAGCCTGTGTCCATTTTTTTTTGCAATAACAGCTGACCACCACTTCCCCGGGAGGGAACCGATTGAGAGGTAAGGCTGGCGCTCCAGATAAGGCTGGGGGCTCTGGCTCTCTGAGGCTTTCACAGAGGCAAGAGTGCTGCAAAAGCTTCAGCTGGCACAGGCCCTGAGGTGGGACAAAGAGAAGACATGGGGCAGCTTCCCAGTCTCCATTTAGATGAGCTGGGCTTTTGGCTTTCAGGCAGGAGGTGGACAGGGGTTCCATACTGAAGAAGCACAACTAAGTGTTTTCTGGCAGCAGAGGCTGAACTCCCCATGGGCTTTCACAGCGAAGCCTGAACCACATTAAAGCTCCCAGTCTCCCTCTGAAGCAACAACCAATATCCACTTAAAGAAAACTTTTAGATCCAGTTCATCCAATAGCTTATCCAATGTGTTCCATCCAAATTCTATGCTCACACACTAAAAGAAATATCCTGTTGTTGGTTTTTTTTTTTGTTTTTTTTTTTTTTTTCAGTCCAGAGCATTCAACATCTAGAATCTCAGCAAAGACCTAGAGAAGGAATTCCTCCCCATAAAGGTTAGGGGAGGGTTAGGCAACTTGTAGCATCCTGACATTCAAAATCAAAGTACCTGAGAAGGTACCAATGGCTTCCCTTCACAGTTGGGACCACGGAGGTGGGGAGAACAAGGGGAGTTAACTGGGACACCACACAACAGAGCAGAGGAGCCTGATGAGGCAGGCAGGAACAGGTCCTTCCACAGCCCGGCAGCCCCGAAGAGAGACCCTCTCCCAAAGTCATGGCTCTGGGAGGCCCTGCCTCCCTTTAGTCACAAATCAAAGGAACTGATTCACTTCTGGGAATCCAGTATCTTCTCCCACTTTACCCTCCAAAGCAAAATCCTAACCCTTTTCCAAAACCGCCAACCTTTCGCGGGCCCCTGGGTATCCTCAGCAGTGAGTTAGCTAGGCGCCCCCTCCCCGGGCAGCAGCCAGATGCCGCAGCGGCCCCCATCTCCCGGCCCCGCGGCTCCTACACGGCAATCTCGTCATCCAGGCTGTCGCCCAGCTCCTGCCTCTGCAGGACGTTCAGCAGGCGGGGCAGCTCTTCCTGGGACCACGAGTCGCGCTCCTCGCTCTCATCGGTGTTGGACTCGTACTCCGAGGCGATGCCTGACTCTCGGAACTTGATGAGCTCCAGGCCGCCCAGGAGCCGCTCACCCTGCGCCGGGGGCGGGGTGTCCTCGGGCGGGAGAAAGCGGAAGCACTCCAGCTTCACCAAGCAGTCGCGCCTACCTAAGGGGCTGCCCGCTGGGTGGGCAAAGTCAGCCAAGCCCGCGCCCAGGGGCGGCGAGTGCAGGTCCTCTGGCTTAGGGGTCGTGGGATCACAGAGCACGGGCAGGGCTCCGGAGCGGAAGGTGATCTCCAGCAAGCTGTCCTGGGAGCCCACTGCAGGGGAAGACAACAGGAAGTGGGCAAGTTAGGCAAGGTTGCTGGTTTGGCAGGCCAGCCCTCTGACAGCCCAGGCTCCTGCCAGACTCCTTCCCTAAGCAGCCCAGCGGCGCCGCCTAGGAGTTTGGCATCTCTTACCACTTGATTCCTTCCTACCAACTCGAGACAGCATCAGAGACGTCTGGGAAAAGCATGTGCCTCTGCCTACACAACCCATCACTCAGATTTTGCTGTGGACTCTATTTCTAGTATTACTGAGCACTAATTGTGCACCAAGCACTGAATTCAGTGCTTTTACAGATTCTTCCATTTTGCTCTCCCCGTGCCCTGGCAGGTGGGTATTATTTTCATTGGTTCTGTTTTCCAATGAGGTAAATGAACCCTAAGAGGACTGATGATTTGGGTATCACACTGGGATTCAAATTCCCCTTTGTTTGAATTTTTCCTTTATCCTCTTATGAGATGCATGAATATTTTAACCCAAAATTATATCTTCAGGAGCACAGATGTAGTGAGTTGCTTTTAGTATTAGGCTAGGTAGGGTGCTGTTTCCTGAAACAACACTCAAGCAAATAACTTCAGGAATGGTATTTTCTAGCATGTTATTCTGACTCCAGATCCAGTACTTTTTTTCTCTTATGCCACAGCCACATACCTCTTAGTAGGTAGTTAGGGGATGGTGTGAATCTTAACGGGGGGTGGGGTGGGCTAGAAACCCAGGAGTTGGGCTGATAACTGTTCTGCTAACTTCTTGTGGAGCATCCAGTGGGAGAGCCAATCCCTGGGCAACATTTTACTGTAGATTAAGAAGGCCCTGACTCTACACAGGATGACCCTCTATTCACTGGAGGCTGAAAAGCAGAGGGAAGTGTCCCTCACTGACTAGCTGGAGGGGCTTTGATGAACTTTGGGAATATGGTAAAGGCAGGGCAGTGGGAACCGCAAAAATGATATAGGGAGGCCAGCAAATGCTTGGAATGGGGTTTGTAGTACGAAAAAGCTACAGATTGAAAGAGCCTTGTGAAAAGCATGTGACAACTTTTAGTACAACCTTGTAAGTCAGCATTAATTAGGGTAGAGCAGGGTCTAGATAAACAAAAATCTAGAAATCCCAGAGACTTACAGAGTGGTGCAGTGGTTCCCAAGCCACATCTTTAGGCCACTTAAAAAATACAGATTCCCAGCCCTACCCTAGGCCTACTGATGCAGAATCTCTTTGGGTTGTGCCTGGGAACATGCTTTTTGCTTCTTACAAAGGCTCATGGGGGGAATTACTGGTATAGTAGAAAAAGTATGAGTTTTGCACTTAAACCTGGGTTTGAATCTTGGCTCTACCCCCTTGCTAGTCCTGTTAACTTCAGCTAGATACTTTTTTAAAAATCAATTTTATTGTGATATATTCACATACCATACAATCATCCAAGGTGTACAATCAGCTGTTCACAGTACCTTTATATAGTTGTGCATTCATCACTACAATTAATTTTTGAATATTTTCATTACCGCAAAAAAAAAGAATAAAAATTAAAGTAAAAAAGAATACCCAAGACATCCCACCTCCTATCCCTCCCTAGTATTCATTTACTTTTTCCCCCATTTTTCTACTCATCTGTCCATATATTGGATAAAAGAAGTGTGAGCCACAAGGTTTTCACAATCATACAGTCACACTCAGCTAGATATTTAACTGCTCTTTCCTTGTCTGAAAAAATGGGAATAACAATATAGACCACTACAAGAACTAAATGAAATCGTGTACGTAACATTAATTTCTGGCACAATAGGTGATTAATGGATATTTGCTGGTCCACAGCCTGCACTTGCATGCATCCCACAGATAAGCTCCCGAGGAAGGCATGGTGATGTGCCACCTTCTCATGCTTCCCAGTCCAGCCTTGAGGGGGCTGGGCAGGTATTTCAGGCTGAGAGCCAGCCAACCTCTACCACTAACCAAGAGAGTCATCTGGCCAGTTACTCTGCTGCCTTATCCATTACATAGATAACACTGTTATCTGCTTTTCTAGGCTACAGATTTGGGAAAATGTATGGGACAGAGAGAGAAAATTACTAAGGAGTTTTCTGTCTCCACAGAGCTCACGGGCAGCAGGACACAAAGGAGGTTCTCAGTCCATTTTGACTGGAAAAGCCATCGGAGGAAGAAATGGGCTGCCTTAGGGTACAGAGGACCCAGCCACCTCAAAGAGAGGCTGGGTGTATACATGGGAGACACTCCCCAGGGACATTCAAGAGAGTCTGGGTACTGGATTAGAAGGCAGCCAAGATCCCTTCTAGGTCTGAAATTCTATAATTTCATGAAGT
Source organism: Bradypus variegatus (assembly GCA_004027775.1). Lineage (NCBI taxonomy): Eukaryota > Metazoa > Chordata > Mammalia > Pilosa > Bradypodidae > Bradypus > Bradypus variegatus. The sequence goes on from PVKY010000580.1 coordinate 18,356, forward strand.
GTGTAGATGAGAAACAAAGCTGCCTTTGTTTTCTGTTGGCATACAGGGAAAAGCCAGACATCCAGTAAAGCCCCACTAATGGCTTCAGGGAAAATGACATCTGTTTCACAGAGCCTCCACAGAGAGAGGTGTGGCTGAGCAGGATATCGGGGCGTTTGCTTACTGGTGTTCTGTCCTGACAGCTTCAGCTCCAGCTCCTGCACCTGTTTGACCAGCAGAGAGATGTGCTGGAGCATGTCCTTGTTCTGCAGCAGGAGCTGGTGCACGCGGGCCTGGGCCTCCAGCCGCGCCGCAGCCTCAGCAGCCAACTGGTCTTTCAGCAAGTGAACCTGCAGAGAGAGAGAAGGAAGAGGCCGAGAAAACAGAGAGAGAAGGCAGGACAGAGAGAAGAGAGAGGCGTGAATGTAAACAGAGCCGCTGGCAGACAGCTGGGAGCAGCGGTGCCCTCTGTGTTCAATTCAAGACGAAGGAACAGTTTACGGGAAAATGGGCACCTGGGGCTTGTGATTCAAGAGGAGGAAGAACAAAAAGAGGCTGGATCACTTGCCCTGTGGATGTCTCCATATGTACCGAGCGAAGGCCATGAGGCGTTGCGCACCGCTCTTGGTCCTGCACCATGGGCCGGAGGTAGGAAAGCACCATCCTCCAGCCCCTGTATGCCATCCCTGCCTCCTTCAGCACCTAAACTATCACCGCCACATTAAGGGAGATGCCCTTTTCTCACTCTGTCATTTTTCCTTAAAACAAAACAAAACAAAACAAAAACTGATATATTGATCCACTAGCTAAGAACAGTGTCACAACAAGCCCCCATACAATCTTTCCTGCCTCCTTCCTCCAACCCAAATATAACGAGAAGGAGGAAGCACTAAGTCTGACCTTTCTAAATTACCATGGTGTTTGTAATAGAGCCAGCTCACCTTGTCTGTGGGTGTCAGCTTCTTCCCCTGACTGCCCATGCACTTGTTATTTCCCATGGCACTTAGGACCATGCTTCTTACGTGGGAGGGGTCAAATGTTTGCTGACTGACACATAATAGGGCCTCTTGCAACAACTCTAGAAGGGCTGGGGTGAACAGCCAGCTAGAGGCTGTTTTACAGAATCACCTCTCTGTGGGAGGAGGGGCCCACCCTCATCAATTTACAATCTGTTCCTGGTAGAGCAGCTGGCAATGACAGACTCAGCATAGCTGAGTCCCAGTGGCATCTACAGGCCTGTTCTTGGTCTGCTGTACTTGTGTGGAGATAAACCTCAGTAAGCAGAGAAATGGGGCAATTGGATCAGGACTCCAGCTTGAAGAAACTAAGGTGAAAGGCCAATAGCAGTGGTTACACATATGTGCATCCTGTGCTAAGAAGGGGATGGGAGGGGCCACATCACTGTAGTCTGTGACAGTGAGGGTGGGGAGGGTTTCAGAAAGCCCTTGAAGAAAAGGAAAGAATGAACTTGGTGACTTGGGCCAAGGCAGGTTGAGGGAAAGAGGGTTTTCTTGGACCAAAAATGTGGTGTGGGTAAAGACACAGAGGGTGACTGGGGCAGGACAGGTGGAACAAGGGGTGAAGGACAAAAGAAAAGAGGAGTCAGAAGAGCTAGAAAGCAAATACTCTATGTGTCTGAAGAACAGTTAGTTATTTTATTGGAGAATAAAAGACCCTGTTCATTCAGGTCCTGGCCAAGCCTAACCAAGGGATCTGCTGGCCCAGCAGCAGCTCTCGGAGGACCACACGCTTTGGTGCAGTGGCTGCTTCCTGCTCTGCCCAGATCTGAGGACCTGAACTAACAGTTGGCTCTGCTTCTGAGTGGGGCCACTAATGAGATTGGTTGCCACTTTCCATTAGCTGCTCCCCAAAGTTGAGCCTGTTTCTCCCTAGTGGAAAGATGCCTAAGGGATCTTCAGCAAATCTGTCCTTCACAAAGCACTGCTAAGGATGGAAATGATATTTTGGTCCAGACATGGGTCTCATCAGCAGCCTTACATAAACTGGGGTGGTGAGCACAGGGAGAAAAGTGCCAACAATATTTTAATCTCGCTATCAGATGGTGGGGGCAATTAGGCCCTTATCTTCCTTGGGAACTGAGGCATGGAGAAACTTCACCTGGGTGTCCTCCAAATCCTATTGGTTCTTAGGAATGGGAAAATTGCTGCAGGAAGCCTCCTAAGGTGCCGCCAGAGAAAGGGCCTCCTAAACCTTCCACCTGCAAGTATTGTTTCTTGTTCCAGCAAAAGGCATCATTGAAAGGAATCAGCTGAGCAGACAGAATTGTTAATTATTCATTTTCTATTTTCTTTGAAATAAAAAAAAATGTTAGGCAGAAATGTGGAATGAAGTTTTTAAAAGCATACAAACAGAGAAAGCAGAGACTTCTGCATACCCCTGACTGGCACATATTAAGGGCTCCCTGCACACACAATTCAGATTCAGGTCCTTGCATCCCACATCCGAACATCCCAACAGCATGAGCTGCTTGAGAGCACTGGGCCAGGGGCTGGAATGCTCGAGTCTGCTGGTTACTCCCTATGGCATCTCAGGTGTTTCACTTCCTGCTGGACCTCAGTTCTCCATCTGTCAACTGAGAGGGCCAGCCAGAGGCTCAGACTGCCAATGATTCCACGTCCAGATAGACACAGCCATTAAAAGAGGCTATTAAAAGCTCACTGCAGAGCACCCCCTAGGTCCTCACTCAGAGAAAAGACAAAGTTGGCAGCTTCTTCTGCAGGTATCCAAGTTCCAATGGTGGAGCACCATCAGTACATAAAAGACGACCCCAGAATCAAATGCTTCCATCACAAATAAACTGGCACTAAGAGTCGTGAAAAATGCTTCTGAGGCTGAGTCCTTCTCATACCGGATTAATAAGAATTTTTGCTTTGCAAACACAGAATTATAACATTTCAGGTACTTTCAAACGCTGTGCACGTGAAAGCACACACTGCTATCGTTGCCCAAAACCAACTCTAATGAGCTCTTCTGCTTTTGCAGTTGTCAAAAGTGGCATCAGGCATAAGTTTCAAACCTCATGCCATGGCAGTATGAGGACCTAAACCAGTCCAAGTGGAGACAAAAGGGCCTGGGCTTCTTTTGACTTTGAGGCAATTTAATCGTTCCTGTGTTTTCCATATGTAGGTCTGGACTTGAAGCACTGAGATGAGGCCAAGTTCTTTGCAGCCTTGGTTTGGAGCAGTCTGTTACAGCTCTCTGTGCTCACCTCCACAGTCATACAACAGGGGCAGACAGAGTCAATTCCTCCCTACCAGATGGGGTATTTATTTGTATTTGGCATATCTGTCTTTGCAAAGGTGGACCACGTTAATTTCTGGAAAGGTGTTAGCATCTCCTTTCCAGAACCGGGTCATCTTTGGCAATGACTTTGCCAGTCACAAAATAAGTCAGTGAGAGGGCCATGGCCCGGAGTGCCAGGGCTCAGATGTCCACTTCTGTGTTGTGGCCACAGTGCTACCTGCAAAAATTCAACCCGGCACCCTCCAGCTCGATGCTACTTCCCCAAACTCTTAAAACCCATCCCCACCCCACCAAAGCAAAACCAGACCATTGACCCACTCACTCTCCAGCCTACTTGCCTGGACTCCAGCTCCTCCATCAGAAGTGGGGGCAGGGCCAGGCTGAAGTTAGGGAGCAGGAGGCACATGGAAATGGCAGTGGAGAGAACCAGAGCAATTTGCCCCCCCTCCCCCCAAGACACATAAGCAGAGGCAGGTGGCGCTGACCCAGCATGCATAAGGCAGGGACTTGGGCAGTGCACACCAGGGTGCTGGGGCCTGGGAGAAGCCACAACAATAGGTGCTAAATCTAGGGTCTGGGGATGGGGGTGCAGAGCCTTTTTTTTTTTTTTAAAGCACTGCTTCTCTAACTAAGCACACATGATTGTGAAGCATAATAACCAATTACTTGTTATTGGCAATATTGAGCTGCCCTAATGTTTTCCTCATGAGCTAGCCCAGGAATTGGCAAACCGCGAATTAATTTGGCCTACTTAACGACTGCCAGTCAGCAGCAGCACCCAGATCACTTCTGGAGCTATATGGGCCCAGCCCACAGCCATGTGGATACCAGCTCCAGCCCGGTTCTGGTTCAAAGCTTGGCTAGATTCTTTTCACATGCTTGAACTTCTGGTCCATCTGAAAGCAGGAAGCTAGTGCAGCCAAGCAAGCCTCATGCTGGGTTGGGAGAGCGGTCAGAGGGAGTTGGAGACAAGTATTCCCTATTTATACTCTGAGCTGTAACCTAGAAATACTTAAGTTGGCTGAAAACCACCTTGGCCCACATACATTTAAGGCCAGGGTAGGCCCTTTCTAGGCCAGCTCCGAGCCATGTTAGCGTGAGGATGGAAGGGGTCCTGGGGTCTCAGAGCAAATGAGAACACCCTGAAGGAGACCTTCCCAGTGACATCAGCAGAACCAGACTGGCCTGTGGAGTAAATGGGGAGGGAGGGGCATATGTAATGCAACAAGTGGCCCCAAGAGTACACTTGCCTGTAAGTAAACCTGTCTTTATTCTTGGATTTTTCTAAGAGATACAAGAAGGACTTTGATCCTCTCAGAGAAAAGGAAAATGTGTTCCCATGTGTAAAAGCTGAAGTCAGAGTTTTACCCAGTGGAAGGGGATGGCTGGTAGTTTGAGGAAGAAAAGAGTCTAATAGAACAAGTAAAAAACTGACCCAGTGCCGGACACAAATCAGTCCTGTTCATGAAGAAAAACCAAGTGTGCTGGCTTTAAATCAAATCCTAAGCAGGTGAAAGACACCAAGGAGACCTAGCAACCCACCTACAAATCATCTATAATTATTTTTACCTGAGGATATGGAAACTGACAACCTGTAGATCAGATGCTACAAAAAGAGCGGAAGAAAGAAGAGTGTGCAGAGAAACCTATAACTGAAGGCCAGTTCCAAACTGAATCCGTCTGCCCACAGGACAGAGAGCTGACAGCCAGCTGAGAGGTTTGACAAAACCCCTGCTGCATTCCTGGACAGTAAGAGCAGGATGCAATGGGAGGAAAGGTGGATAGAGACTGCCTGATGGGCATGAAGCTATCAGATGGGACTTGTCCAACTAGAGGATTTTGGAAGAGTCTACAATGCTACTCAAAGTCATCTCTCTAATGTGGGATACGTTGATGCACTGTGGTGGCCTTTTGATCACGTCACTGCTCGAACTGAGAGTCAACCAGGGTATCACCAACGATAATCAACTCTGCAAATTCCAAATAAAGGCTAAGGGTGCCCCAACCAGTGGAAGTGGCTGGAACTGAGAGAGGCTCATCAGGCAAATCTCAAGCACCACACTCTTCCCTTCCCCCAGGTTTTCTGCCTTCCAGAGTCAATTAAACTGGAGCCAGGACAGTGTTGCCCTGTTGACATAGATGCAGCTTGATTCTGTACCGGAAAAACACTCTTAGGGTTACAACCTGACTGTGATAGACGCATGATAATTTACAGGTCTCACTGCTTTGTAGCTTGAGCGCTGCCTTCAACTGCCAGGACACTCTTGTTGTTGTGTAGATCATATATTTGCAAATAGTTTCTCTTTCGTATTTAGCAGTGACTTCAAATTCAAATGTCTCCCTGTTAATATTCACCATGAACATGTATCAATACCATTCTTAGATAAATAATAATTTCTTGGCCATTGATATGCTGAAAGAGAAAAGTATACTAGTTGGAGAATGGATTTGTATTCACTGTGAAACTTTTGGAAATGATATGAGAGTCATGGAATGAAGTCCATCCATGCTGCTGTGCTCAGGCTGGGTGCTTCTGTCAGCCATTGGATGTGGGAAGAGGGGATTCTTAGGACTGCCATGCAGTCATTAACTGCAGAAGGGGAATTCTTTTGATTGACAAGGAGGATTGATTCTTTTCCCCAAATACAAGAATCCACTAAAGACAGTCCCTCCTCTTCATTGCTGTTTTGGGAACACCTGTGAATCTTTCCAGCATCCGAATGCCTCCTTTTATTAAAATGCTCAGATAACTTGGGAGCAGCACCCTACTGCTTCCACTCTCCTGAAACCTGGCTGAAAAAGTCACACAGGAGGCTTATGCCCCAGACACAAGTCAGTGTGAGACCATGTTCTAAGAAGGTCTTTTCAAGACCCGTGTTGTAGCAGATCACAGTATGGCATGGCCACTCTGGATGCTTCCTCAAGGTGTTCTCTCTCAGAAGGACAGCTTTGCCTGGGTGATTCACTCCACCCAAGGGCCAGAAAAAGAGCCAGCAGAAGGAACAACTGGGATCAACAAATGTCCCCCAGAGAAATCTTTTCCCTGCCATTCTACAACTCAGAAAACCTCAGAGGCCAGAAGAGTCAAGCAGAACAGAATGTGACGCACAGAGCTATCCTTCCAGATCTCTCACAGACTCTTCCAAACCCTGGGTGCCCTACCCTCCTCACTGTCTTCACCCACCCACTCAAGTCCTGGCCCTGTGGCTCTGCCTGACTCTTACCTCAAGATCCGGCCTGTAAATGGTAGGAATGAACATGTCTGCATCATTCTCTGATTGCCTATGATGCAGATGAAGCTTCAGACTCAAAAGTTCCAAAGAAGATGGTGACTATTTACCTTTCATGGAAAGCAAATGGAAGGAATCCCTGCTAAAAGTAGCCTGGAGAATCCGTTTTCTCCTCTCCCCCACAAAGTTGCAGTAGCCCAACATGTCTTTGGGACTCAAACAACACTTTGTTCCTGAGATCTAAGCCAATTCTTCTTATTTTGGCTCAAATACTATACCTAACTTCCTGTAAGTTAAATCTTATTAGAGTGAATTCCCAGGCTAGTACTGTATCAAATACTATCTGGGATAAGTGGATCACTGATGGAGGCTTAGAGACCAGTAGGCATGAGGAGGTGGGATGCCAGGGTAGTAGCCTTTGCAAGGGAGGGTGGCACAGATTCACACTTTAAGCTCTCTGAAGGGTGGTCTCACAAAGTTGCACCTGTCCTTACTCCAAAGGCATCCCACCCCACTCTCAAACACCAGGAAAATAAGGCAGGAGAGTAAAGGTGGAATTGTGTGCATCTTTTCCCTTGGTAAGATCAGGTCATTATCCAACAACATCCAGCCAAGCCAGCCAAGCCCATCTGAGAGCAGGGGATATGTGAGAAACCCAGAGGTTTCTTTCCATTTCAACTGCATTCCCCATCTCTTCCCCTCCCACTGCTCCTGCTCCTCTACAAGCAATGATCGAACAGCATGAGCAATTCCTTATGGCTCCCTAGGTTTTAACCTGCCCTGAGCCCCTGGCTAGGGAAGGCACATCAAGCCCATGAGAGTGGAGCCTGCGAAGTAGGGAGGAGGCTGAGGAGAACCTGGGCCACAGCCACTTGCGTCTGCTGCTGCTGTTGCTGGAGGAGCTGCTGGAGGAGCTGCATCTGGTGGTGAGTAGACAGCGGCGTCCCCGTGCCCAAATCAGGTGGCTTCGAGGAAGACGATGGAAGCAGCATTCTGGGTGAGGCTGTCAGCATGGGATCCTGGGGGTGGGGTGTAACCTGGAGAAGAGACGGCAGTTTATATGGGCGGGAGCCATATTTAGGGGATCACTCCCTTGTCATCTACATGGGCATGAACACAGGCCACGTGAAAGATGGCCCACTTTAAACCCCAGAGCTGGAAATGCTGGTGTCTTCAATGGAAAATGAATGAGAAGATGGGGAAAGTGCCTGCACTGGGACCACAGAGCTAAAATTATATTTGAACACTTCAGTAACTGATCCGATGTGATGGGAGACAGACAACATATACAGTCCCAAGTCTTGCCCACCACTTCCAATGACACCGTATTGTGGAAGTTACTGAGGTTCTAGACTTGGAGGAATCTATTTCTACAAAACACAGCTACCACCCCTGCCATGAGAACAAGAAGAAGGCAGCTTTAATCCTTTACCTTTCTGTCCCTCCTTCAGGGTCTGAGATGTTTCTCATGAGCTGGGCACCAGAGGAAGAGGCCACAAGAGGAGAGGCTGTCTCCAGCCCTCCACTGGCCTCCTTTCACAGCGAGAACCAGCAGGGAAGGAAGTGCGGACAGCAAAACAAATAATGATGGAGACAGCCTCCCTCTCTTCAGCTGAAAGCAGTTCCTGTTCCCTTCCCTTCTGTCTCCCTTCTGTCTCCCCTCCCGAATCTCCCCCAGCAGGTGGACACTTCTATAAAGACTGCCTCTATAAATCATGTTTCAATTGCAGGGAGAGGCATTTTGTTTCTGTTAGTGCTGCTGCTAGCCCTTCTTCAGACATGCAAGAGGAAGGAAGCCACTGATAGAGGCTATTGCCACTTGATGGAGGACAAACTGGGCACCAAAGACAGCATCACATGGACAGTCTTGAGCTGTATTGCCCCACAAACTAGACAGACATCTGAGGAACTGGCCCAACGATCTCCACCTGAGACAAGGCAAATGAACAGTGAAGAGGCACCTGGGACACACTGACCTGGCTGGGAACCTAAGAGCAGGGCCATTCTTTGTGATTTTCTTTCTGGTCTGTTTTATTGTTTGTTTGTTTGTTTTGGTTTTTTATTATCATCTTCAGGAGGGAATTTAGTCTCAAGTCCTTAGTTTCTTGACCCAGATCATATTAAAGAATTCCACGGGCCCCAGTCATCACGGTGAGGGTTGGAGTTGATGATGCCCCTAAGGTGATCTGTTTCTAACACCCAATGGACCAATTTCCACACTCCATAGGACTACTGTACAGAGCATCGAAAGCACATAATCACTAGCTGCGAGCAGAGGGAATCACGTCTGTGGGCAGGTGAGGCTTAGCCTTGCACAGATGTGAGGTGCCATTAAGGACAGAGGGTGTCGGGGAGGAGAAGGGGACCAAAAGCACTGGGGATGCCGGGAGGGCGATGCACCCCAGGAATGAGCCCCGCAGCAGCAGCCCCTGGGGCCCCTCTGAAAGGAATGAAACAAGCTCTGGCACTGCCACCGTGCTGCCGAGCGCCTCACTCTGCAGCTGACCCTGCGGGGGCCGGGGTATAACTGACGGTGGCTGAGGCCACGACTGGGGCCGCTCCCGGATGCAGCAAGGACACACGTGTGCAGGTCACCTGGCAGGGCCACCTCCCGCCTACCTTGGAATCTGGGTGGGAGCCACCTTCCTTCCCGACTGCGTCAAGGTCGGTCACACCTCGGCTGAATTCCAGGACATCATTCCCTGGAAGTGGGACCTCCACGGCGTCAATGTCTGTCTCCTCTGCGGTGGCTGTGGAGCCCCTCTCCGCTCCAGTGGGCTGGCGGCCTGCGGGGGCAACAGAGAATGCAGGGAAGGGAACCGTGATGCCACACACAATGTCCCCCTGTGCCCAACACTTTATTTTCCAGGTATGTGAAGCCTAGGGAATGCCACTGATGTCATAAAATTTTCACCTATCTTTTGGCTCAAGAACATTAAAGTAAATTAAATTCTGGGCTGGAACGATGCTTATATTGACAGGGTATGGGGACTCTGGAGAAAAGGATTACAGTCATCACTTCATCCCCAGCTTGGGACAGGAACCCAGCCAAGGGAAAGAGCCCTGATTCGGAAGTCCAGAGATGTGGGGACTTGCCCCAGCCAGGACCCTAACGAGCGGCAGGATAAGGGGAAAATCACCTAACTCCCTGGGCCCGTTTCTTCAACTATAAAAGTCAGAAGTGTGGGCAGAGGTGCATGACTGAGAATAAGGGCAAGGAGATTTCAGGCCCCCATCCCAACACAGTGTATCTTCCACCCCTCAGAGCCTGACTCTCCTCCTCCCACCAAAAGCAGAAGCCGGGGAAAGGGCCTCGGGAGAAGGGCAATTGTCAGAGCTGGGGCCTGGTTCTCCACTCTCTACTCATCTGTTCTTTCTGTTTCCCACTTGGCATCCTTCCTACTGAAGACAGTGACCATGTCTTTGATTTTAAGCACAGCTTAATACCAATGCTTGAAAGCCCTATTTCTTATTCTTTTTCATTCCCTGTTTCCATTTCCTGGCCTTTCACAGGAAATATTTCTTTCTCTATGTATGCCATTAAGTTCATCACTACTGCATTCAAATGATATTTCTTAAATTGCTTTCAGAAACCAAGCACCAATTGTGAAATGGGATAGGTTAATCCAGGCAGGAAACACTGAGAGTTGATTTCCTAGCCCTAAAGCTAATCCAGGAAAAAGAGGCCTCAGTCACCTGAGGTGCCTGCCTTGTAGAACAAATGGCTGTAAGAAGTCTTCTGATGCAAATCCACGTTAGTCATCTGGGGAAACAAGCCTGGTATTTAGAAAGTAAATAGTGCACCTGGTTTTCCACCTGGTTTCTCCAGACGCTAGGGAGATGGCCCTGTGAGGACTGGAATGGTGTTCGACAGAAAGGGTGGCCTTGCACCAGGGCCCTGGTGGAGAAGACCCGGCTGTGCTTCTGCCACTTTGTAAACCAGTTTGGTAGAGAGAGAAGAGAGCAGCCTGCTTTCCATCACACTCCTGCCCCCAGAGACTCCTTGACACTTGGGAGGTGCAGCCTGAGAGAGAGACAGCTAATGAACCCCTCGCTGGCTGTTTCTCAGTAGGCGGATGGTGTTGGAGGAGCTGAGCAGCTGGTGCACCACGTCTGGGTGGAAGGGGTACGTGTTCCAGCAGGAGAGCCTCCATTAGCCATAAGGAGGAACCAGGCTCCCACAGCACGCCGTGCGTTCATCTGTCCCCTCTAAGCTTGAGGTCAGCATTCTGTCCCATTCATCTGCTTGTGAGGATCTGGCACGGAATGTTCAATAAATATTGGACAGAAGAAACAGTACCCTGACAGAGTACTGAAACAGGGGGTGGGGCTCTAGGAAGAGGCTGCCAGATCCCCATCCCTGGAGATCTTGTTAAGGAGAACTAAGAAGCCCCTGACACATGCCCATGTCAGAAGCCCAGGATGGGATCAGAAAATCTCTCAGATTTTAGATCTGTTTCTGGGGGAGATGCCCATTGGGCGCTTCCAATGATCACATGTGGAATTTTGAAGATTAATCCTTTAGATTTAATACAGCTAATGGGTGGAAATCAGTATGGTAGCAGAGCTGTTAGAATTAGGAAGGGTGAAGCTGGGGTAGGAAGAGAGAACACGCTGGATAGAGAGCTATAATTATCATGTGTGCCTGTGAGCATAACAGGTAAGACATCCCCACAGGGGGACCCACAGCTAATGGTCCTTTTCAGTCCTATCACATGAGGAAGATAGCTGGTACCTGCAACAATCCTAGCATCAATAAATCAAAGAGACAAATGATTTGAAAAACCTTCTGGCAAAACCAGGAAACATGGAATTGGGCAACAATGTTTCCAAATTATAATGCAGAGAGATAAAACTGAAATTGGGCACCCAGGTGAGGGACAGTGCTGCTGTCAGAACGGTATACTTAAGCTATTTCTACCCAATGTACAGTAGAGAAGTCATTGAACATGCTTGTTTCATGCAATTATTCGATAAGCATTGAATAAGCACCTATATGACAAATGGATTGGACACCAGGCATAAAGATAAAGGAGCAAAATCGGTGCTTTCATGGCTTTCTCAGTCCGAGGGAGGAAAAGACACAAATCCCAACTACAGCATGAGGTTGTAAGTGCCACCTAGGACAGAGCTCTCCAAGGTGCATGAGAACAGAGGAGGACCGTTTAACTCCGGGGGGTTCGAGAGGCCTGGGCAGAAGAGCAACAGGTAAGGCAGTGGAGAAGCAGGAGTGGGACTGGGGAGGATTATGGGAGGCAGGTGTGCAGACACTGAGTCATAGAAACCCACAGCAGGTCTGGGCTTTGTAAATGGTTCTGTGGGGAGGGGCCTGACCCCGAAAAGCCAGTAGTCGTGTATCTTGGAGAATTTAAACCAAAAGATTTTCATTCTTTTCAACTTCGCCCTAGAGACGGTACAGAGGAAGATCTGGAAAGGAGAAGTTGGAGAGCAATATTCTGTGTGTGAAATGATGAAGGTCAAGTGAAGGAGGAACCAAAAACACAGAGAAGAGGGGACGGTTTTGAAAAATCTTCAGGGGGCAAAAATCACAGGACTTGCTGTCTGTGGTACAGGTGTGGGGGAGATAAGAGAGAGGAGGATAAGTGTAGGTGAGTTTGGAAATTTCTGATTCAAGTGAGTGGAGACTGGGACCCTCTAGGAAAAATTCAGGAGGGGCAAGATGGTGAGTAAAGGATGAGTTTAGTTTTAAACTTGCTGAAATTGTAGGAGTTTGTCTAACAGCCAGGTGGAAATACCTCTTAGGCTGTTGGGTACATGAGTGGAGAGTTCAGGAAAAAAAGTCTGGCCTGGATATACATGTTAGCTGAAACCATGGCATTATCCCAAAGAGAGTGCCAGGAGAAATTCCAGCATTGAAGGGGGTGGGTGGAAGAGGAGCCTACAAAGGATGCTGAAAGGCAGCTAGCAGAGGAGATGGAAAGAGTGTAGGAGGGAAGTGTGCCCCAGAGCCAGGCAAGGCGAGCACTTCATTCCCAGTGGCGAACACTGCAAAGGGAAGCTCGTTCAATTTGCTAACTAGGTGGTCCTTCAGTGATGTTGACAGGAAGAGTTGTAGTAAGGGCTGGCAGAGCAGCAGACACTAGATTCCAGGGAGCTGACTGGCAGGGACTGGGGGTTGGGGAGTGAAATAAAGAAATAGACAAGTGAGCATAGATAGGTCTTGCAAGAAGCTTGGCTATGAAAGAAAGGGGAGAAAGAAGGCAGTAGGCTAGGGGGAGATGTGGGGACAAGAAAGGTTTGCCTTTGGTTTGTTTTTAAGATGGGAAAGATGTCACCTTATTTATCTGCAGTGGGGAAAGCCACCAGCAAAGTAGGGGAGACTGAAGATTCCAGAATGTGAGATAACTGATGGCTCAAGGTTCAGGAAGAGGGGCAAAATGGGGCAGAATGCAGAGACAGGTGAGAGAGCTAATCCTAGACAGGAGAAGGACATTGTCCACTGAGATGGAAGCCACTGAATGGTGAAGTGGCCCAGGCCAAGTCTGGGGATCACAAATGGGTAATGGACCAATCGGTGGGTGGTGATTTCCTCCAGGGCTGTTTGGCATCACAGGGTTAAGATGAACAGGAACTGTCAGATTAATACTGTATTAATTAATTAATACAGAACTGGGGTTTTGTCAGCTTCTGGCACAGACAGAAGAACAAGAGATTATGTGCTCAGTCAAAAAGTACTTCAAATGGCCACTTTTTGCCTCGGCTACTGCAATAGGAACAGCTTATGCTTAAAAAGCACTTGCCATGTTAGAGGCACCAGTCTATGGATTTTACATGCATTAATTCATTTATCCTCATTACCACCTGTCTTAGTTTGCCAAGGCTGCTATGAAAAATACCACACAATGGGTTGGCTTAAACAATAAGCATTTATATACTGTCTCACAGTTTTGAAGGCTTGAAATCCAAAGTCAAGATGTCAGCAAGACCATGCTTTCTCCTGGAGCCTCAAGCGTTCTGGTGGTGGTAGTCCTCCATTATGAGGTGATCTCTCTCTCTCTTACTTCTTCTGATTCTGGCTTCTACTGCCTGCCTGCCTCCAATTTCCTCTCTGTATAAGGCCTCCAGTCACATGGATGAAGATCTACCCTCATTCAGTCTGGCCCCACCTTAACAACAACAACATCTTTGAATGGTCCTATTTACAAATGGGTTGACACCCATAGGAACAAGGATTAAGACTAGAACCTGCCCTTTGTGGGGAACATGATTCCATCCCCAACCCCTCCCCAGGGGAGAGGAACTATTAACCTCCCCATCCGACAAATGAGGCACATAGCTGGTAAGGTCGAGCTGGAGCTCAAATTCCATCAGCCTGCCTCCAGGGATGCTGTTAGCCACAATACTGTCCTGCCTCCCAACAGGTTTCCTCCTCCTACTTAGTCCCCTGCCCTCTCTATCACCCCTACCCTGCTCTGTTTTCTTCACTGCATTTACACTCTCTACAATAATCTTGTTGTTACTTGTTTGCACTCCAGCTTTGCATGTGAGCACCTCGCCCATGTGCACCTTGCTGTCTCCACTGGAGTATCCCCAGCACCCAAAATTGAGCCTGGCACATAGGAGGAACTTGAGAAACATCTGTTGATGAAGGAAAGAAATCAAACTAAGGAGCTAATAGATTAGGAGGAAACAAAAGATCAGACAGTGGTGGCCCAATAAGATGGAGGAGCAGGTGTGGTGGGAGAACAGAAATGGCAGAAGGTCAAAGGTGGAGCTATTCTGGGTAAGGCGGATGTCCTGGTCCAGCAGACTTAACGGGTACTCAATAAACACTTCTCAATCAATTGTTCCATGTCTTGATGGCAGCAGTTTTACTTTTAAGAATTTCTGATCTTCTAGAGGACTCCTAGACATGTTGGATTGTCTGCAGTCTTTGGAGAAGGGATGCCCAGGGCCCAGGACCTCTCCCAGGAAAGCCTCTCCAGCAGTCAAAGACAGCACAGGGCAAAACGAGGCAAGCAGAACAGCAGTTGGCCCCGAGCCCCAGGGACTGGCCAAGGGCAGCTGCTGCCAAAGGATACAAAAGATAATCTCCCTCAGGGAAGGGAGCAGTAGAAAGAAAGAGAAGGGAAAGAAAGGCAGGCACAAAGAGCAAAAGACAGAGGAGGTGCACACAATGAAAGTGAGTAACATCATTAAAGGCACTGCAGAAACCCAGAAGGGAAAGAGCTGACAAGACATCAAAGAAGGTAGCAAAGCCTCAGTACTTTCCAATTCCTCAAGAGTAAACAAGTTTCCTTTGCACAATAAAGGGCCTGCCATCACATCAATTTGGGGCAGCTCTGCAGGAAAGATAAACATTGATTTAAATGAAAAGCTTCCAAATGGGGAAGCAACATTCCTTTTAAAAATTGTCAAACAACAGCTCTCCTCTGGAGCCTGATTTTTCCCTCTACACAGAAAAATCCCAATGGAGTCAATAAATGCTTTTGGGCTAATCTATTATGGAAAGAAGAAAGGTGTCCATAGCAGTTCATAGACAGTAAAAAAAAAAAAAAAAAAAAAAAAGAGTAACTGGGACATTTAAAAGGAAGTGACTATGGAGCTAGGCAGTAAACAGCCTCTCTTGATAAGACACTTTTCCAATCACAGATCTATAGTCTTCCAAATGCTAATACACTAAGTTTGGTTAGCTCAGTGGCTACAACACTGCACTGCCATCAGAGGGCACCCTACCAATCAAAATCATGGGCCTTCAAAGATTTTCTTGTCTGCTTCCTTTACTATATGGATGAGTCATGTAGTTCAAAGTATGCACTGGAAAAATAGCTAATAGCTAGTGCCTCTCAAGTGCACAGTATATGCTAGGCACATTCTGACTTACCTGCATTATTTCATAACAGCTGATGAGGAAACAAAGATCCAGAGAGAAAATGTCATTTGCCCAGGATCACCCAGCTAAAAGGTGGCAGAGTCAGGATTCAAGCCCAGTCGTCCTGGTGTCCCAAAGCTCTTGGTTGTTTCTCTACAGTGCTCCTTCTATCACACTGCACCGCCTGCTCATTTCCATCATCTCACACACCACATCCTTATTCACAAAAGAAGGTGAGAACCCTTGCTATTTTCCCTTCCTCTTGAAAGATGTCAAGATGATTTAGAGAGACCACAACCAGTTCATGTGTAGTGTTCCTGATGAAGAGACCCACTCAATGCTTTCACATTTTAAACCTTGAAGAAACTATGCTGGGTTAGACAGGCTTTCCTAAAATGGACGCAGATGTTTCTACATGTAGAACATCAGTTACATTCTTCTTAGGAAGAGTGATCTATGGAAGGGTGAAATCATTAAGGTCTCAGGCATAGTAATGTGATTTGAGAAAATTATCACTAAAAAGGAGGGGGAAATATACCTGTGAGCCCATTAGTTCAATGTTGGCCATCTGTTACAGCCAAGAATGCTCAACATTTGGTATCTGTCTGTGGCCACAGTCACCACTGCTGCCACCTGCCTTATCACCACTACTTACCCTCTAAGCCTTATCACCTCAATTTACCTACCCCTCTCCAATGTCATCATTCCTCATCAAGAAGATGGCTTACAAGTCTCCCTGTTGAAATCTCTACTCCATCTCCATGTTCAATATGGCATAGAGTATGCATTTAATAAATGCTTATTGACAATGACTAAAATGGCATGAATTTCTTGGCCACTCAGTGTGTCTGTCAGTTTATTTAACAAGCATTTATGTTGCTAGAAACAGTCCCTATCCTCTGAGAGCTCACTCTACTAAAGAAAGAGGACACAGTACAGCTGGTACCACAGTGGGCTAAATGTTTATGTTAACAGCATCAAGAGTTAAGAGTACACAAGAACCCAGAGAAAAAATTGTTAACATTCTCTGGAAGGAAAGGGGCAGAGGGTGGGACAGTGGGAACTGGAAGGGAGGCTTTCCAGAAGACATGATGCTGGGATTGAAGGGTGAGCAGGATGGGCATGGAGGAGAATGCAGGGGCCCTTGGCACAGGGAACAGCACTGAGAAAGACTGGAAGGTACCTGATGCATTCAGGGGCAGGAAGGAGCTCAGAATGAAAGGAGAGGAATGGAGAAAGATGAGACATAAAGGAAAGGAAGCTATCCCTGTGGGAATCCCCATCGACTCCCCAGAGTGACAGTCTCATAGGCAACCACATTGCACCATGCAGGAGCTGGAGGTGGAAGGACAGAATTGCTCCCACTGCAGGAGGGAAATAAGCCCTATTCCTTCATTCTTGAATGTCAATATGAAATGCTATCCAGGAAGTTCTCTCCAAAAGGATAAAGCTCACAATCCTGACCTCTCTGGCAAGAAGCTTAACAATCAGTTCTGATTCGATGCTTGGAGATTAGATCAAGCTCCTCAGACCAGAGTTCTCTGGTAATTACAATGTTCAAACACTCAACCTCTGGGCAGCCTCTCCGGGTCCAATCCCTTTCACTCCAGGAATATAAGTGGCTTTACCAGAGATGATCCCCTTAACTCTTTGGATAGAATTTCCCTGTTTACATGTATACCAGCTACCATTGGGACTGTGGGTCTGAAAAGCTTTTGAGAGTTAGGCTACAGCCCTCCAACAACAAGATCACCAACAAAGGAGCAAGGCACCACCAGAAAAGACTTACTACTACAAAGGCATCAGTCTTTTCCAGCTAGCAGCTCATATGGCAAATCCTTCATTTCACAGGTGAGTAGATTAGCTTCTGTTCTCTGAGCAAAGCAGTTGGCTATAGGTCTGCTGTAACCTCCATAGAAGGTTTACAGGCAATTGTCACCACTATGCTCTACCAATTGACCAGCAGAAACATATAAACTATTTGCCAAAGTCTACCTGTGACTCTTGCTGCTTTATCTCTAATCCCCAGTCACAGAGACAAAAAGTTTTAACAATTGTAGCCTGCTAGAAACTATAACTGGCCAAAGGTACACACCAAAATGCAAGGCTACCCCTATCTCCCAGTTTCCTGGGAAGAAACTGGTATAACTTCCAGGGAGTTCCCAGTCCTAAATTCTAAATCTACCCCTGAAATTTCTTGAGAATATGTATGTAATGGGTTCTATCCACTTAACCACACAAAAAGGGTAACCTTTCTGTCTTTGCAATCTCTTTGTGGATTGCCTCTGAGGCACCACATTCTGGTCTATACTTATTCAAAACTAAAACTGTATTTCTTTCTTTTCCTAAAAAAAAAGTGCAAGGCTATCTATGTAATAATTTTCTATTCATCAAGATGGTTAAGATGCTTGCATTAGTAATAGAGTGCCACTATTTAGTAAAAATGAGTAAGCCAAAGAAAAACAAGGTGATCACTTAGAAAGTGAGGTCTAGGATAAAAATAATGCCAATTTTCTAAGTTTATGACTAATACATATCCAATGTACAAAAGGTATCTAAGTACTATGAAAAGTAAATCTTCCTCCCATCCCTGACTCCAGCCATCCAGAATCATTTTGGAGATACTCTATGCATAATAAGCATATATATGTGTGTGTGTGTGTACCTACATATACACACATACATATATATATATGTACATATATATACATCTATGTATACATATATATATGTATGTATACATATGTATGTACTTTTAATACAGTTGGTAGCATATCATATCAACAATTCTTTATTTTGCTATTTTTAACTTAACAAAAAATCTTAGAGATGACTTTATATCACAGAGAGCTTCACAGAGAGCTGACTCTTTTTAACAGCTGTACAGTATTCCATTGTTGTATCATAATTTATTTAAAAGTCCCCTCTTGCTGTTTCCAATCCTTTGCTTCTATAGCAAATCCTTTGCTCATATAACCATACATATGCATCACTGCACACATGTAGGATCTATCTTTAGGACAGACTGCTAGAAGGAAATCTGAGAGTAATTTGGGGGTCAAAAGATACGTGAATCTTAAAATTTAGTAAGGACTTCCACATTGTTCTGCCCAGAGATTCTACCTTTTTCAAATTAAATTAGCATATGTATCTGGATCTATTTTGGGCTTTCTATTCTGGATCCATTCAGTCACTTATTTATGCATCAGTACAGTTTTACCTATAATGGCCTTATATGTTTTAATACCTGGAAGGCCATTCCTGTGTCATCAATCATCTTTTCCAGAATTTTTCCTGTTCTTGGTTCTTATATTTTTCCACATTTATTTTAAAAGAATAACGGCTAACGGGTATTTCACTGTACTCAGAATTTAAAAATGTTCTCGGTTCATTTATTCATCCTAACAACCCATGAGGTAGGCACTACTATTATTCTTATTTTTCAGAAGTGGAAACTAAGGTATGGAGAGGTGATGGAATGTGCCCAAGATCACATGGCCAGTGACAGAATGTAAACCAACAGTGTACTTCACATTACATTACTGTCTCTCATAGTAAGAGATTTACTTTGTTGTTTTCTAACTTCTTGAGTTGAATGTCTAAATCCTTTGATTTTCATGATTTTACATCTATTAATGTAATTAATTGAGTTTTGGGATTTTCCTCTGAGCACTGCTTTGGATGGATCCCGTAAGATGTGAATACTATAGCTTACAAAGGTGTTCCCTATGCTGTTAGAAATTTTTATATTAAATTTATAGATTAACATAGGGAGAATTAACATTTTTATAATGCTGAGGCTTCCCATCTGAGAATCAAGTATGTCCTTTCCATTTGTTAATTTTTTTTTCACATAATACATGTACATTTTTATTGTGCTTATCCATGAATTATTGTAAATGGGTCATTTTCCTTCCACTTTGACTTCCAGCTGATTGTTGTTGGAAGACTGGAAAGCCATGGATTTCTGTATGTATTATTGGACATAGCTTCTGTAACTGAATTTTCTTATTATTTCTAATCATTTTCCGTTTATTCTCTTGGGTTTTCCACATAATTAATAAAATAATATTAATTTTTTACCTGTTCTTTTCTAACACTCATGGCTTTTCTCCTGCATTTATTGTTAAACAATAGAAATCATAAAAGACATCCTTGACTTATTCTTGACTTTTAATGAGATTTAAAGTTTAGGGATATTGGAATATTACCCAGATTGAAGGTTTCTAAACTATATGTTAGAAATAGGATTAAAAAAACTAAAGTACTTGTAAATGTATATTCTTTCTAACTTGTTTTATGGGATGTGCTTTTGCATTAAAGCTTTTTTAGGGTGAGATTTGGTAGCATAAACAACTACACCTTTAGAAAGTTTCCTGTATCTGGCTTACATGCTTCATTTTCTCTGATTTTTTGTTACAAAAGTATGTGTTCCTTAAATAAAATTTGGAATCTAGAAAAGCACAGGGAACCTAAACTGTCTTTGAGGTGAATCACCCTCCTGAGGCTTGGGGAGTGCCCCGCGTGCCCCCGCAGCTCTGTCCACAGCCGCGGCTGTGCCTACCCGGGTCCCCGGAGCTGCTGCTGTTCCTCTCGCTCTCCCCGTCTTCCTGTCCATCTGCATTCTGCTGTGTGTGCTGCAGGCTCAGCTTGTGGCAGACCTCGAAGGCCTGCCCCACCGTCCGGACAATTCGCATAGCTTGGCTCTGGGGAAGAGAAAGGAAAAGAATGAGTGAAAGACACGGGGACTCCCTGCAAAGGCTTAAGGGTCGCTGGTGGGAGAGTATGTACAGGGAGCATACGGACAGAAACCCATGAAGCTAGCAAAGGAAAGAGATGGAAAAACCTCAGGTTGTTCACATGGGCATACACTCACACAAGAAGAGTGCGGAGACATTTTCCCTTCCTAGAATACTCCAGAAAATAGAACCATCACATTTCTGAAACAGTCAGTCAACAGAAAGGACAGACAGCAAATATACAATTCTGAACTTAGCCCCAATCCCCCTCCCAAGTTTAATAAAAATAGACAATTTGCTTCAGAATCCTTTGCCAACCATTAATAAAGTTCAATTGGTTTCCCAAACAAAGAGGAACTCAGCCATCACTTGTTGTTGCTGCAAACTCTGGGTTCTCCTGGAGCCCCAGCAGGCCAAGAGCACGATGATAATGGGGATTGGAAGTATGGTCTAAACAACCAAGCCAGCTAAAGCCCAGAGACCTAGTCCTTAGGAACCCCACTGGCAGCAAATAAATCTAAGGTGAGCCTTTCCCAGTCTTATTTTAAAGAAAGTGTTTACTTGGGTCTTCAGTGGCTCCTTCCTTTCTCTGTGTTTTGCTATTTAACTTCTTCCTTTCACAACCCAAGAAGAGACCTTACCCCTAGCTCTCATCTGCTAGGTAACTAGGAGAAGAGAGAGAAAAAAGAAGCCCTGTTCCTGTATGATGTCTCAAGCAACCCAAGCAGGCTGTGAGGAAGAAACTACATGCAAGGTTTTTGGGGCATGGTCTCAAAAGTTGATACTTGACAATCATTTGATGATAACTCAGCTGCACTTTCTTTCAAGGACTCAAAATGAGTTAGATTTGAAAAGTGGAGAGCTTAATTGCTCGGGCTGGGAATGCTCAGCACACTTACCACATTTTGGAAGATCTGACTTCAGGCCAGCTGTGACCACCTGGTGACATTATCCAGTCTGCCAATCACATTCAGGACCCCCAAGGGAAACAGCACATGAGGCAGCTGGTATTACAATACCAAACTGATGCAATTATGGGCAAAGGCAAAGAACCCAATATTTTGGTTAGCCTGTGTGCTGGTTTGGATCTGTTATGTGCCCCAGAAAAGCCCAGGTTCTTGTAATCCAATCTTGTGGGGACAGACCTATTGTGGGTGGGACCTTCTGATTAGGTTATTTCCATGGAGCTGTGATCCTGCCCATTCAAGGTGGGTCTTGATCCCCTTGCCAGAATCCTCTATGAGAAGATAAAAGGCAAAGACATTTTGGAGATAGCTCAGAGAAGCTAAGAGAGACAGAAGCCCAGAGACATTTTGGAGAAAGCCATTTTGAAAACCAGAACCCAGGAGAAAAGGACCAGTAGACATCGCCATGTGCCTTCCCATGTGACAAAGGAGCCCTGGATGCCACTGGCCTTTCCTCTTGTTGCCTTAATTGGGACACTGTCATGGCCTTAGAACTATAAATTTGTGACCTAATAAATCCTCATTGAAAAAGCCAACCCATTTCTGGTATATTGCATTCCAACAGCTTTAGCAAACCTGAACACCCTGTAAGGCCTTGTTGAGGGTACAAATATGATTCATTTATGCTTTTTATAATATTGAAATTACCTCCTATTTTCCCATTACTGTCTTCATGATCCCCTAGGCCCTGGAACCCCATTATGGCACAGTTGCTGTGGTCCATTCTCTGCTAGGTGTAACTTCCAAAACTATAGTTTTCTCAAGCCGGTTCAACTTCTTTGCTACTTTTTAATTCAGGTAAGAGCATCTGTTTTACCCTGAAAAGGCATGATTGGCCAATCAGCACCCACATGCCTATTTCAAAGCTCGGTCTACTTCTATCCTTATTGATACTCCTCAATTAAAACCACTTTCTAGAGGTGATTATCTTATAGCTCAAACCCTTCTTAGCTCACAAGGCTAAATTCAGAGATGTTCTTGACTGATCTCTCACCTGGAACATCCTGACATTTCTGGGTGATAAGAACCTTAAGGTAAGTGAAGCAGGAGGAGACAGGGAACTTCCATGGGGTCCCCAACACTCAGCAGTGGATAACAAACTAGAACCTCTGTCCTCTGTATCCAACCTTCTTCCCGTTCCCAAGGGCAGGCTTAGGCCCTTTCTCATACCATGAGCTTGCAGTACCTAAGAGACGACCGTCTGCACAGGAGATTGAGGAACAGCAAGTGGCAGTCCTAAGCAAGGAGCACTACCCTTCCTGTTCCAAAAAGATACAAAAAAGCGTGATTTTAGGGGACAAGCCCTATCAAAACCCCAGCTTTCTAAGTGTCCTCTGGTGATCAAGCTGTTGCTCTGGTTAGGATGTGGGGCCAGGAAACTCAGTTCTCAAGTGAAAAAGGAAAAGCTCATGAATTAGATGATTATTCCCACAGCCTCCTCAAATCTTTTTTTTTATATATATGGTTAATCTTTTACAGCAAGGCTTGTTACTAGTTTACCAAATCTTAGATGTGCTTTCTTCTGCCTACCAAGTATAGTTGGTGTCCATAATACAGAATCTTTTCCCCTCCCTTCTTCTCTGCCTTCCGGAAATTTTGCTCTCCAAGGCAACTGTACCAGAGGCATAAAAAACAAATGTTTTGGGTTCTAGAAATAAAATATGGTAAGTCTAAGTGAGATGTAGACCCCAAATGACCATATGGAAGTGAGCTAGTTTTAATGCTTAACATTTATTTTCTCATATTTCATTTTTACATTTTAGTACTAGGATTAGCAATTGACTCTCACCCCATCCAATTCTCATGAAAAGGTGAAAATGCAAGTTTTACATTTACTTGTCCTGCCCTCCATGTTGAAAATGGCAATTAAGCATCCTGCTTCCCAGTCTCCATTTCCTAACCATTCTCCTGTGATCACTGTTGCTTATATTTATAACTTCAAAAAAAGTTGTAAAAAAAAGTTCAAAAAAAAGTGAATCCGTGATGTCTCTATGGCTTCTCCTCTGCCACACTTAGGAATAAATATATGGATAACATATATATGATAACACCTCCCACAGTGCTGCATATACAAGAAGTGCTCAAAATCTGTTTCATTCTGAATATGGAAATTCACTGCACCAAAAAGTAGTTAAGAAAGAAACTAAAAAGTAGTTCTGGAAAGGGTGGGGTTATTTTATTAATAACAGAAACAAAGATATTAAGGGAATCACGTCTTATGCATTACATGTGCTAGCATCAAAAAGACTAATGTCACCATCTCCCTCCAACATCAGAGGAAAACTCCTTGGCCAAATGGATCTTTGGTGTAAACTAGTATGATGGTTTCTACATACAAGGAAATTGTTGAATAAGAGTTCTAGATTTGCACCTCCAATGCTGAATGGCTTCATCTGAATTTGTCCCCTACTTGACTCCTTCTTAATGTGAAGGCTATGTTTCCTTTCACAGTAGCAAAAGAATAGAATAGCATATTTTATGAAGAGCCTTCTGTACTTGAATACATAATCAAGCTACCCTGCTATTTATTTTAGAGAATGATTACATATACACACAAGAACTGCCCCTCCTACTCACTACTCTAGGATTTAGAAGGGACTGGAAGGCAACTAATTAATAAATGGCTGTGTGAGTTCTGATGTCCCTTGATCTTTTAGGCTCTCCTTCCTTTATGAGAGAAATTTATTTTTAGAGGATTCTACATAAGAACCCTGTTGGGGGGGGGGGTTTACTTGAAGGTGGCTAGTAGGGCCAACTGTGCCTGGCAGGGGCTGTCCCTCTCACCACTGATGCCATCTGCCCTCTGCATGCCAGGCTGGCTCCTGCCTGCTGTACCCACCCCACTCGGTTACCTCACCTTCTGGCCTCTAGGCAAGAAGATTGACTCAGCTCACTACCCCGGAATGCAGGAGTCACATGTAATAGGGCTTAACAGCTAATAAGCCAAGTGTGGACCAAAGAGAGGCTTTAATAAAACCCCCTTCCAGAGGTTTATATACAGATACCTGTTCTTTAGGTCCCCTGGGTCCCATCAAAGCAGCTGCTCACATCTCATGACCACAAACAGGCCTTTGAAAAGCAAAGTGGACTTTTAAAGACAGAAAGGCAGTCAGATACAAAGCAGAACAAATAAGTGAGATGTTGGGAAGGAGTCCCTTCCAGCTCCAGAATCTGACCATTCTCTGGAATTTACTAGCCTTTTTTTTTTAAGAATTCTTTTTTTTTTTTCTTTTAACACTGCATTATTTCTGCAAAAATCCAGTTTAGTTTTACATAGGCCAATGAAAGCGCTTGGCCACCTGGATCAAATCTTCCTGCCCCAAAGCCGCTGACTATTAGCAGACCCAAAGCATTCGTGGACTGTTTGTTGTCAAGATTAGGCTGGATATAGTTGCTTTGATGTTTTCAAAGCCAGGAAGGAATGTCTAACCTTGGAGTGGCACTCAGATGCAGATGGAGAACACCGAAGCTCCTGGAGTACCAATTACAGATAATTTTGTGAAAATAGGGCTGGAAAGGAAGTTCTCTTAGAACTTTATTCCAGTTACCATCACAACACACAGAAATGCTTCTTGAAACCATGTACCTATTTGTATTGATGTAACCTCCTGGGCATCCCTCAACCAGCACAGAAGTCAAGATGCAATGAACAGCTATTTTCCCTAGTGTGCCTAATTGTGGGTATCAAGTGTAAACTTAGCAAATATCAATTTTTTAATGAATTGCAGCAATAAATATGAAAAAGATACTACATTCTCAGTGAAAGTGGGGTGCCAGAGCCGCTACTCGAAAGCAGACAGAAGTCTGCAGTAGTAGCCTTAGGAAGATGCAAATCAAAATGTTGATTGCTATACTTCACTGTCCCCTGAAAAATTATAGTAAATTGTGATTTTATTTTCTGTTCTTGTTCTAAGTGACCATGTTAGCTGATCCTTCATACTCTGAGAATCTTTTCAATTCTATACACATGGAAGGAATGGTTATTAGTTCTATTCTGTAGCAGATCTAATAAAGAATCTTGGACACTGTTCCAAATTTCATTGTCCTGGAAAAAGCTCTAATTCACAAGAGTTATGGGGAAGATTAAAGAAGTCCTCATATAAGCAAGGAAAATGGAGTATAAGCATAAAACAAGACGTATATGAAGATGAAGAAGATGACGATGATAATAAGAAGAAAAAGAAAAGAAGAGTGTGAGCACACTTCTTACAAGCAAAGTTCTTTATTACTCTACCAGCTCTCTACTCCATTTTATTTATTTATTTATTTATTTTCATTCTGTGTATTCTGGGCACTTGAGAGTCATCTGCCAAGTGTTTCTGAATTCCGGGGAACTGAAGTCTAAGAATTCAGTTCTGGGATGGCTCATAGGTTTATAATTCTTTTTACTTATTATAGCAATAAAGTACAGAGCCCTTATCCCAACCTTGTCTTCACCAGCACAGAAGCTCAACAACAGTAGAACTGAAGGTCATGTTTCTTTAATGAGCTTTTGTTTTGAACCTTAGTAAATGATTTAGCCTACATCTATCATATGATTGCAATCTATGGAATTTGCAGTGCTGGAGCATGAAAGTATATTTACTTTTAGACTTCTACGTATAGGAGGATCCAAGGCACTAAGGCTCTGAAATGGTTGAGGGGCTAGTTTTTTGCCCAACAGGTTATTTAATGGCCTCAATCATATAATTAAGGCAATGCCTTGGACACCAGAATATTGCTTAGTACAGGGAAAGTGTAGTTTCAAGGCGGGTAAGACTTTCGTATTTGCAGGAAATAATATCCTTAAGGTTTCCAGTAGACTACTGGTTTTTAGATTCTATTCATCTAGTCCATGAAACTCAGTACCATAGAGAAAAGAAAACCAAGTTATAAACCCAGTGCTGTCAGTAACCAGCTGGGTGACCCTGGGCAAGCCAGTTCATCTTTCCAGGGAATGACTGCCTCATCCATAATGAGAGAGCTTTAAGACTGGATGAGCTCTGACATCTATATTTTAACTTTCCAACTCAATCGCATCCCAATGTTTAAGGTGTAAAAGCAGGTGACAGCATTATAGGAGAAATGATTTCTCCTAATCCAAACCAATTGAGCTCTAAGCACAACCAAAATGATTTCAAGGAGCTGCCTGTGAAGATAATGGGGAGGTTCCTGCAGCTCCTGTTAATCACCAACCCTGCACGCACCGATGCGCTAAGCACAGGGAGTCACTCTTAATCAGGGCAGACAGTCACACTCTCTTGGGGGCTGGAAGGAAATGATAGGAGGATGACAGCCACTCCACAGGAGAGGTCAAGGAGCCATGCAAAGTATCACGGAAGAGGAGGGAGAGGCATCACAATAGGCAAAAGGCCTCTCAAATGAATACTGTCGTCATGCCCCCCAGGGAGGGGGAACATGACATGCTCATGATATTAGGAAGTGTCCCCATTGGATGCTCCAGAC
>PVKY010000581.1:0-44756 GCA_004027775.1 Bradypus variegatus
TGAACAATCGAATCTATGATTTGTTTTATATGACTCCCTGGCATCTGAATATATCTCAATAAAATGAAAAAAAAAAAAAACCAGGCTGGCACACCTGAGTCAAGTCAGGAGCATCTACTTAGCCGCCCCTGGGTGCACTGCTACTGAGAAAGAGGGTGTGACTGTACTCCCCACCTTGGGGACCTCCAGGATGATGGGGAGACATGGTCCCCACCTCAGGGAGCTCCCCAAGTGCTGAAGAGGGCATGGCCCCTTCCAGTCACAAACACGATCACAGGCCCTCAGTTCTCCAGGACAGCCCTCACATCAAAGGATCCCAGTTTTGTTCAGAAAATATAGTCATTCCCTTGAATACTGAGGCATCAGGGATCCTTGGTGCCCCCCAGTTGGAGGCTCTGCTGCTGCCCCAAGATACTGCTGACTTTTAGCCCCTACCTCTTAAATTTCCCTACAGCCCCCCATACCCCTTGTAAAGTGCTCCTCTGGAATCCACCCAAGACCCAGAAGCCCCTGCAGTCAGACCTGGAGTATCCGCTTCAAAGACTCCACGTAGCTGCCTTCGCTCTGCACAATTGATCCCAGGATGTGCCTCCGGACCACCTGCTCGGGCCGAAAAGCACAGTCAGTGCCCCCGTCAAACCCCAGCCCTAAGCAAACGCCTGCTGGGTACAGAGTCCCAGGTGGGAGAAAGATGGGACAGACACAGTGCCCCAGGAGCTGACCGCTCTCCACTTCCTTCCAGAACCCTCATCCACTCCAGAGAAATGCCTGTGCTCCCCAGATGGCAGAGCCGGCTCCAAATGGGGGAGGGAGGGCGCTAAGACGTCTCTCCAAGCTGCATCCCAAAGCAAGCCCCCTGCCCAGCCTCTGCTCGCCCACATCCAAGGGTGGACGTGAAGGCAGAAGGCCAGGAGGATCGCTGAGAGCTAGGGAGCAAGGAGTAGGGGCTGCCCCAGCTCCTCAGATAGCTCCCAGCAGAGAACCGGAGCCAGTGGCCATATCATCCTGATTTCTAAGAGGCCAAATATCAGGTTCTTCTGCCAACTGAAAATCAGCAGTTCCCTTCCACTGAGCACACTGACCCTGACGTGTCTTGCTCATTGTCCTCACAACCAGAGGAAAGCGGAATCTCTCACCCTGGTTCACGCCTGGAAAAGCCTGGATTGGGGGTGGGGGGAGTGACTCAGCCAAGGTCACCGAGCAAAGCCCATTACTCATCTTAGTGCGACACTGTGGGAGAAGAAAGAGATCACTACTGCCAGGGGAGGCTCAGTTCTGGGAAGGAGTATGGTGGAGGTGGGGCACGGCAACTCCAAGGCCCCACACGACAACAGGTGGACAGAGGTAGGGGCTGGCACTTGCGCTCACCTAGAGTCCCTGTGGAGGTGGAGCAGATTCGCTCAATGCTTTCAACCTTTTTTTTTTAACTGCAGCCCCTTTCTTCAAACACCTTAGTTTGAAAACAGTTAAACAGGAGCTGCTCTGGTTGCCGTGGGGTGGAAAGCAGAAGCTCCAAATGCTGGGGCCTCACCACCCTCAGGCCAAGAGCATGGCCCCCCATGGGTCCCATTGGAAAGTTGGTGCAGGAGCACATTCTGGTGGAGAGGAGAACCCAGCAGGCCCCTGACTGTCACTTCCCCTTCAAGACTCAGCCCAGCTGGCCCCCCAGCCATCCCTTCCCCTGCAGCCCCCCGGCCCTCCCCACTCCCCCACAGACCTGCTGAGGGCTCAGGCCGTCCGGCATGGGGCCCAGCTCCGGGGCTGGGGGCTTGATGTCCGTAACGCTGACCTCCAGGAGCCCCATGTCCTCCTCCTCGGAGTCACCTGCAAGTCAGACGGGCTGGTCATGCCGCCAGCGCAGGGACAACACACCCCCGCTCAGGCCCCAGGGGCTGAGAACCACCTGGACCGGCCCTGGGGCGCATCCTGGGGGGTGGGCAGCTCCTGCGCCACGTGGGGTTCAAGCCGATGCACCGCCTGGTTCGCATGTGTTCACCGCCGCACCCCCAGAGCCTAGAATGGTCCTCGATGAACATATGGGAGGGAGGGAGGGAGGCAGCAGACGGGGAGGGAATACAAAGCTGCACTCGAATCGGCTCTGTCCCGAGTCACTGTCACTGCTCAGACCCGCCCACTCCTGGCTTGGCGAAGGCCAACCCGCCCATGTCCCATCACCAGGCACTAAAAATAGTTTTCTTCTGGGTGCCTAAAAGGAGGAAGAAAATAAGCCCAGAGAAGAACGGGCTGTATGGTTCTGTGCTTTCATGTTTTAAAAAATATGCAAAGAGAACCAATAGGAAAAATGTCACCTGGTGGCCAATAAGGAACGGGGACTGAGTGGGGTAGGCCTGGGAAGGAAGATGGCACACGAGGGACAGAGGCTCGGGCAGAGGAGAAGCGTCATGGAAAGGGGAGGGAGGTCAGGCCAAGTGCAGAGATTAGTCCTCGGAGGGAGCATTGCAGGCCCTGGGAGAAGCCGTGCAGGCCCTGGGTGGACCTGAAACCCAGCGGCCGCCCTGGGCAGAAGTGGGTGCTGCGGGGAAATCGGGCAGACATGACCATGGCCCCAGGGGCGGAGGGGGTGGGGACACCAGCAGGCGGGCCCTTACCTGAGCAGGAGACAGAAGAGGAGGAGGAGGAGGGACAGCGGATGACCGCGTGGGGGTGGTGAAGGCCCTCCTGCCTGGCCCACATGGTGGCCCGGACATCGCTCCGCACCCACCCCGGCCGCCGGCCCCGCAGCTTCCTCTTCCCCCACACACCGCTGGGTAACATTCTTGGCTGGTGATTCGAGCCCTGCGTGGCTATTAATAACATCTCTGGTGGGAGGGTCACTTTAGAGAAGGCTCTGGGTGAATGGGCGGGGTGACAAAGGCCTGGGGGCGGAAAGGGTGGCCCAGGGACAGCTCCCAGCCAGCCAGCCTGTCCCTGCTGCCTTCTCCAGGCCACTCCACTAAGCCTGCAAGGCCACCCAGCCTGGGCTCTCTCTCGTTGGGGACAGGGCGTGAATGTGTGCTGAGCACCCACACATACCAGGCCACCCCAGGTTAGTGCTGCATCGAGTGCCTGGTGGATGAGGTCGAACCCATTTTACAGATGAGGCCCCTGCAGCCCCGAGAAGGGAGGATTTGGGCGCGGTCACCCAGCCAGGAAGCTGTAGGGCCGGGATTTGAGCCCAGGCCAGCCTGACCCCCCTGCACCAAACGCCTCCACTTCCTGAATGCCCACCAAGACTAACAGCTGCCAGATATGGAACAATGGTCTCTTCTAGGCTCTCTGCACAGCCTGGCTCATCCTGACCATGAGACAGATGCCACTATTAACCCCATTATAGAGATGAGGAAACCGAGGCATGGAGAGACTGGAATACAGAATTTCTCAAGAGGGCACAGGTCTCAAAGTTCTCCTGTGTTCCTTCTGCTGCATATGGAGGACGAACAGCAGGCAGTCCCCAAACAAGGACTCCTTCATTCCAAGGAGAGCCAGCACCCCCAGAATTTTATCCACCCAAAGATCACTGGCTGTTTGTGGAGACACGGAAAGTTCCCTGGCTGGACAACTTATACAGGGAGGCCGCTCCCAAGCTCTGGATGCCTGAAGGTGGGTGCCAAGCTCGGAGAAGGCCAAAAGCTTTGGGTGCCTGAAGGCAGGCAGCAATTTAGATAAGGACATAGCCAGGCTCCTCCGTGCTCCTGTTTCCTGCCCCTGCTGGTTCCTGTCTAGCCCCAAAGAAATTGTCCCTTGAGATTAAAGACATGTAAACACACCTTATGGCTTTAGAAAAAATGTACCCTCCCTGAAATACATGAAAACAGTCACATAGGAGACTGCCTTATATGCTATAAAAACTTGTAGGAAAGAGTAGAATAAAATTTTCTTTTGCAGGAACACAGAGGATGGAGTAGGCTCCCTTCTTTCAAAATTGGTGCCCAACGTGGGGCTCACCAATCCTGACCACATTTGGAAGCTGGGCAGTAAGTACAAGCGAGTTGTCTCGTGATGGGTCAGAAGTTTCAGCCACTCAACGATATGGGTCAGTCTCTCAGTGTTCCTCAGTGCCGATATGTGTTAATTTTACATTGGCTGCTGCAGGCTAGTGAAGCTTCTATTTCAGAAGATAATTTGTACTCTTTAATGCACGATGTTGTTCAAAATAACCCTTGGTTTCCTGAGAAAGGCACATTAGACTTAGATGTGTGGGAGCGCATTGGACAAAATTTAAAGTGCCACTTTAAGCAAGGACAAAAAGTTTCCTCCAGAACATTTACTATATGGGCTCTTACACTGCCCTGGCCCCTCTTCATATTGCCAAGACTGAGAGTTCTCAAACTGAGGACCCTGAAAGAGAAACCGCCGCTCTCTCCGATAAATGCCTCCCACCCCCCAAGCCCTCGGTCCCCATACCGCCAGCCGATAAAGGCGGCGGGGAAACGACTTATAGGCTCGCTCCCTCCCTTTCCTCCTTTATCGCCATCACTGCTGCCTTCCCTCCCTAGAAGTGCCGCACCACTTTTCCAATGCTGTCTTCACAAGGCAGCATTAGCCGGAGATTTTGTTTACCCCATTATGCGTAACCAGTTGCCCAGAAATTTTTCCTCGAGTACTGGAACTAGGAAGTCCAGTTGAAAGTGCCTGCCACAAACAAACACCAAATGCATCTGAGTTAAAGTAGCTTTGCAATTCAAACTTTCCCTGTGCTGGGTAAGTGTGTAATTTTTTGTTTATTGTGTTCACTTTGCTTTCTTTTGTTTCAATTAGTCTATTGTGTAGTAAGGCTAATCAAGTTAATCCAAGATTCATGCATGCAAACTCAGTGGGTTTGAGCCCCACTAACTATAACCCCAGATTTGTAGTTCTCCTTTTAAATTTTGTGCAGTTTGCACAGTTTGCATTCGTGTGAAAAACCAGTATCATAAAATAATATCTCTACTAAGGAATCTGATAATGAGAACTTTAACTCCCTCTCTCTATAAAGAATGTTTTGTTTTAAATATTTAGCATCATTCTAACAAGTTTAATTTTGGTGGTAATAGCATGTTGTATAAAAGGTATAAAGAATGTTTTTCTAATTAAGAGGAAAAGGAAAGTAGCTTTGTCCCAAATAACTGAGAAATGTGAAATGAAGCCAGGATGGATAGAAATGTAGGATGAAGCCTAGATAAATACAAAAAGTTGTAGAAGGTTTGTAGAGTGGAAAATTTATTTCTGTAGTCAAAGTTAAAAGATAAATACAAAAAGCTGTAAAAAGTTTGTGAAAACCATTATTTCTGTGGTCAATGGAAAAACTAGTAATAACACTGCTTAACAATAAAACCTCACAACTTAAAGAAAAAAAAAGGGGGTTTTATAAAAAAAAATAGCATTCAATATTTTAACCACCACCCAAAGCAGTAATTAATATTCAATGTTGTGAGTATGTGCCTAATAATTCACAAAATATAAACATTCCTCACCGTACTGCAAGCTCCTCGTGTTACGGTCTCCTGCTGTTTTTATTAAGCAAGGTTTCCTTAAATTATTGAGGTGTTATTTCTTAATAAAAGGTTACAGAAGTGTTTTTCTAAGTAATCAGTATAGGATGCAAAAAGTCTCTTCTATCAAAATAACTTCTTACACTAAACATATGTTAAGTTTATCATGTCCTTGGTTGTTTAAAAACACTGTCTTCTCACTTTTAAAAAAAGCTAAGTCTTTTCCTTAACTAAATAAAAAAATATATATACTGTCTCAAACCTAATAACTTTTAACATTTTACTTTCTCAAGGTCAAACCCTAAAGAATATCTTTTTATTCCCAACAGTTACAAAGAATTTATTCTTTTACCTTAAAAAAATAAACTACTAAAAAATAATTAAATTCATGCAGTATATTATAAATTGCAGAAAAAATGTTCAATGTTATAAAAATTAAAAACTTCTAAACTTCTTTTAGTTCCTAATGTGTATAACATCAAACAACAGTGTAATACTGGTAATTATAATTTCAGTTATTTTTAAGAGGTTATCTATCACAAAAGCCCAATGGAACCCTGAAGCCCACCGTCCTGTTTCCCAGAGAACCAACGATGCTGTGCTGTAACAACTGTACAAAGAAGATACCTCCTAAAGCTGACTCCAGTGCGGACGGACCAGCCTGAGAAAACGTGGCGCCCATTCCCGGATCCCCCATGATATCCCTGTGAATGAGCTTTGTGTCACTACACCAAATTGTAATCATAATGAAAAGGGGGGAGATGTGGAGACACGGAAAGTTCCCTGGCTGGATAACTTATACAGGGAGGCCGCTCCCAAGCTCCGGATGCCGAAAGACGGGTGCCAAGCTGGGAGAAGGCCAGAGCTTTGGGTGCCTGAAGGCAGGCAGCAATTTAGATAAGGGAATAGTTGCCGGGCTCCTTCCGTCCCGTCTCCTGCTCCTGCTGTTTCCCATCTAGCCCCAAAGAAATTGTCCCTTGAGATTAAAGACACATAAACACACCCTATGGCTTTAGAAAAAATGTACTCTCCCTGAAATACCTGAAAACAGTCACATAGGAGACTACCTTATGTGCTACAAAAACCTGTAGGAGTGAGTAGAATAAAACTTTCTTTTGCAGGAACACAGAGGACGGAGTAGGCTCCCTTCTTTCACAGCTGTTAGCCCACTGTTTGGCATTTCTCATCAACTTATCTGCTGCCCCCAAAAGACACAGCAGGGGCTGGGTGTTGCTTGGCTCTGTACCCCTGGGACTCACCAAGGTCCAGCCTTGGGCACTCTCTCTGGGAGAGAGACCTGGAATGAGGGGGGCTTCAGGGGAAGGGTGCAGGGCCCTGGTGAGTGGCCAGAGCAGGGAGGAAGATGGAGAAGGGTGGGCAGAGCAGAGGGGCCTGTGGGCAGGAGGGAGGGAACCTGACAGAGGACCCCGGGCCACACTGGGGCAGAGGGCTTGGGGCCGCCTGGCCCTTCCTGGGGCAGGTGGGAGCAGGGGGGATTGTGTTCTCCCTTCTCTCAGCATCAGGACAGTGTCTGATGACGCCCTGGGGCTCAGCAGCTATACTTCCGGATCCTCCAGGCCAGTGGCTCCCAGGCTCAGAAAAGCCTGTGCTTGGGGGTCCCTCAGCCTGGGGTCCCCCTTCCCACTGACCTGCATGGCTCACTCCTCACTTGCTTGACTCAGGGGTCTGCTCACATGCCACCTCCTCACGGGGGTCTCAGACATGGGATGCCCCACCGACCGTCACTCTACTCCCTTCTGCTGTATTTTTTTCAGAGTCCTTTTCACTATATTGCATTATATTATATGTTTATTCATCTATGCTTTTAGTTTCCATCTCCCCCGAATAGAACATTAGGTACTCAAGGGTCAGATTCTCACCTGCCTTCTTCACAGCTGTGTCCCAGGAGTTTAGGACCATTCCCAGCACAGAGCAGTTGCTTAATAAAACTTGTTGCATGAACGAATGATTAGCCAACCAAGTCTTACCACAGGATGCCTCAATCTAAAACCCTCCAAGGACACCTCCCCTCCCCCACTGTCCTTGAGATCAAGGAAAAAGGGCCACGGAGGCTGCCAGAGCCTGTGATGACCCCACCCCTGGCTCCAGCCTGGCGACTGTGTCCTCAGACAAGTCCCTGAGCCTGTTTCCTCATCTGCAGAGTGGGGGGCACGAGAGCCCTCCAGGCCTTGTTTGGCATCTGTAAGGATTAAATGTGTGACTGTAAAGCTCCTAGGAGGGTGCCTGGCACACAGCAAACACTCAGTACATTCTGACCATCACAAGAATCGTTTCTTGCACTGACTTCCCCACCCCCGGCCTCTGCACACTCCAGTCGCTGCCCTGGTCCCCTCTGCCTGATGGGCCTCAGTCTCCTTTTCTTTCCAGTTGCAGTTTCGACGCCCTTCTGTGACCTCCCTCCACCGTGTCAGATCCCATTCACCCCCTTCACACACGCTGCCTCCGTGCTCCCTGCACATGACCCCACTTACAGCTCGTCTTTCTCTTCAGAGCTCCCGGGGGGAGTGCTGTTTCATCCCTCTGGGGTCCCTGCACCCAACGTGGGGTGTGGAAATCGTGAACAATAACTACTGGCTGGCTGGAGAGATGGGGGTGGATGAAGGCGGAGAGAGCAGGAGCACCTGAAGCTGAGGCCAGGTGAGCCAGACAGCACGGGCAGGAGGCTGGAATGGCCAGGATGAAGAGTGCGGCCAGGGAAGCTGGAGGGAGGGCCCCACCTGTCCCCGAAGAGACGGCCTCGCCTGCCAGGGGACTGGGCAGCAGGCTGCAGCCGGAGCACGTGAGGCTCAGTCCCCACACCCACAGCAGGGCAGCCCAGACACCTGACTGAAGCCTCGTCCCACAAGGCTGCCAGGGCATGGAGCAGAGCCGCACCCCCTCCCTCCCCTCTCGTCCCGTCCCTCACTGTCACAGAGCTGAGCACCAGAACCTCTCCAGCCCAGGCAGCGGCCTTACCAAGGACATCTTTCCTGTGCAGAAAAGACACTTTTCGCATGACGGCGATCCTCGTCTTCTCCAGCCCGTCCTTGGTCCCGCTCTTGGCGGCCTTCATGAGCTGGGTCATCTGAGCAGAGACAGAGAGTCTCATCAGAGAAGCTGAGGGGGGCCCAGGTTGTAGGCACAGGCACCACCTGGGCTGTTCCTGCCCCAGGAGCTGGACGGCAAAGGCCAAGAGGGGTGGGGGACAGTGCCACCCGAGAGACCTCCTGGGAGGGAGTAGGAAGGTGCCTTCATTCCCCTTGGGGTCTCCTGGGGGAACCCTCTTTATGGGCCAGGGGAAGTCCTAACTGGATTATTCCCCTTCGGGACAAAGTATGTGGGTAGGGGTTAAATTAAGGAGATGGTGTGTCGCTGGGGACAGCTGGGGGCACACCCGGGTTCCAATCCCAGCTCCACCACCTGGCTCTGGGCAAGTCTCTTGACCTCATGAGCCTCCATTTCCTCGGGCAAAGCCAAGGATGGCAGCAGTAACTGTCCCCTGCCAAGCTGCATGAGGCCCCAACAAGCAAGGTCTGTGAGAGCATTTGGATAGGAAAAAGTGCTGCACGGATGGTGGCGACCACTTTAGGGTGACTGGGAGGCGCTGAGAGCGCACCCCCATCCCATCCACTGAACCCAAGTGAGGAACCCCATCCCTGGCCCCCCGACTGCTGGGTGTCTGGCTGAGCCACCGGTCCGTGGACACTGTGGGCAGTAAGCCAAGCACAGCATGAGGCAGGAGGAGAACAGTGAGCCAGGAGGGGAGCAAGCACCCAGACGGGGGAGCCCTGGATCATCATTCTGTCTCCCCAACCTTCACCCCAGCCCTGACACGCAGCCAGCGCCGTCCACTAGAACTTTCCACAATGATGGAAATGTTCAACATCTGTTCTGTACACCACGGTAGCCACCAGCCACAGGTGGCCGTGGGGCTGCTGCCATTGAGGAACCAAATTCCCAACTCCATTTCCTTTTCA
The DNA here is from genome assembly GCA_004027775.1 of Bradypus variegatus. Taxonomy (NCBI): domain Eukaryota; kingdom Metazoa; phylum Chordata; class Mammalia; order Pilosa; family Bradypodidae; genus Bradypus; species Bradypus variegatus. The sequence continues at coordinate 9,449 of PVKY010000581.1, forward strand.
TTAATTTAAATGTGAAGGGCCACACTGCTACCATAATGGACAGCGCAGTTCAAGAACCCTCTCCTTCCTGAAACGCTCTGCTGAGGGTGGGGAGCCCTGGGTGAGGTGGTCTCTGGTCTCCTCTGGTTTCACCTTCCCATGCCTCCAACAACCCCTTGGTCCACCAGCTTAAGGGGCCAAGGACTTCTTGGGGGCTGAGCAAGGAAGGCCTCCTGGGAACCACTCGGGTGCCCTGGCTGGGGGAGAGGGCAGGTGGCTTTTCAGGAACAAGGCTAGCTTTCTGGAAACAAGCAGCCAGTGGGAAAGGGAAGTCCCCAGCCCCTCCCTGCATGTACACGTAGAAGTCTAGAGCAGCAAGGCTTGGCTTTTTGGGGGAGGGGCAGGGGTCACAGATGCCTTGAAGAAGCTAATGGAAGGGATGGATGGTGACCCCAGAAAGTGGAAAGTGCATAATAGATGCCCATTCTCTTCTGGGGTACCATCTCTGCTGGGCAGTTTCTGACCCCCAGACTGTAAACCTGTTGCAGAGCTCTGTTCCTGTCCTGGCAGAAAGCCATCAGTGGGGCTCTCCTATGGTTCCCCCAAAGATCAATGGAGGCCCTTCTCTTGGCACTTTCCTCTGCAAATTAGAACAGGCCAATGCCCAGGAAGGCGTCTCTGGGCCACACGCCACATCCAGCTGTTCTCATGGTGCAAAGGCAGGGCTGGGAGCTGGGGAAAGCACCCCACTCTTAGACTCCACCCTTAACCTGCTCAGGGCTCCTCTCCAAGCCTCAGGCTCACGAGACGTTAAACCTGCCCCACCTCTGGGGACAGAGCCTCTCGGGAGAGGTCTGTGAACTGCCAAGTGCATCTCCTCCCCCTCCCGATGAAATGGCAGCGCTGCAGGATGGGTGCACTCGGGCTTTGGCATCGGCAGTCCCGTGTCTGAACACCAGCTCTGCCGGTTACTTCATTCCTGGCTTCACTTGCCTCCCAGGGGACAGTGGGGACTAGCGGTGAGGAAGGAAATAGCAACAGCCACCAGCTTCTGAGCTGCAAGGAGCTCCTTACGGGCCTGACCTCACAGCCACACTGGGGGACCCCACTTCACAGATGAGGAAACCAAGGCTCAGGGAGGTCAGGAACCTGCCTAGGGTCTCCTGGCAAGGAAGCAGCAGGACTAGCGTGCGAAGCCAGGCCCACAGGCCTCCAAAGGCCCTGCACTTCACCAAGACATGGAAAGCACTCAACAAATGTTACTACCCTGAAGACCGAGTTGCATCTTAGAGGAAGGTGCTGTTTTCTCTCAAGACTTCCTCATCCTGGATCACTCTGACAGCTGGTGGGGGGGAGGGGGGTTAGCCTCCAATATCCTCAACACTTGGTGTATCCCAAACCCACTGGCCATGGGTAGACATACAGATGCCTGGGCCTCATCTCAGACCTACCAAATCAGCATCTCTGGGGTGAGGCATAAGATCTGCATTTTTGCAAAGCACCTAGGTGATTCTGAGGGCACTGAAGTTTGAAATCTACATGGGAAGACTTGTGGATGATTAGGATTTTTCTTGAGGGTGGAGGAGAAAGATAGGGCAAGGTGGAGGAAAGGAACAAGATGACCTAAGGCATCAACCAATCCCAGCAAAATGCAAAATGCAGTCAGGTTCTAGGTCTCAGGGGCAGCATGGGGAGTCAGGGCTGGTGCTGGAGGCTGAGGTCCACCTTCCGTGGCCCCAGGAGCAGCAGGAAAGGCCCCCTGAAGGCAGGTGCAGCTGGGAAATGACCCCATCAAGGACTTGGGAGGGACAGACAGACAATACCTTACAATCGTACTTGTGCTTCAGCTCCTGCATGTCTCTCCCCCCAACTCTTAAAGCCAAGATGTCTCTCTTAGTCCTGGCGTATCTCTCCTTTAACCTAGTCAGGTCTGGAGAAAGCTGGAGCCCCCAAGCAGCCAGGCAGAAGGAGAGCAGGTGAGAGGAGCACATGGGACAGGGAGGAGACAAAACAAAGACAACAGGGGAAAAAGGAGACTTAGGTAAAGTGGTGGATAGACAACTCGGGGCAGGCGGGGTTGGGAGCCTGGGGTTGACCAGGGCCCAAGCAGCAGTCCAGCCAGGCTCCTGCCTGGAATCTGCCCCACTAGTCCAACTGAGGCTTGGTTTCTATGGCAAAGAGTCCCAGCCACCAGGGAAGAGAGGGAAGAGGGGAACAAACCCAGGCCTCCCAACTTCAGGGAAGAGGAACACTGCTCAGAGGACAAGGACTGTCTTCTCCCCATTCCTGGGGCCCAGCTTAAGGCCTGCAACATGGAAGGTTCTCAGTAAGTTTGTGGCGTGAACAGATGGCAAGAGGATGGGTGAGTGGAATTGGTGGACAAGGGGACACATGGATGAGTGGGCAAATGCATAGGACGATGGATAGGTGACTGGCTAGCTGGGCAGACAGGTGGTTGAACAGGTGGGTGGATGGATAAACAGATGGATGAGTGGCTGGAGAGGCAAATGGATGGATGGATGGATGGATGGATGGATGGATGGATGGATGGATGGACGGACGGACGGACAGGCAGATAAATGAATATGTGAGCAAATGGAAGAATATGGTTGGGTGACTATTTAGTTGGGCAAATGGACAGATGGATGGATGAATAGACAGGCAGATGAATAAATAAAAGGATGAATGGATAGGTGGATGGATGGAGGCAGTGTTGAGCTAGTAAATATTTAACCAGCTCTTTAAGAAAAAGAGCCCTGCTTTGTAGCAATTCCATGATGTGAATACTCTCACCATGGCCAGTTTCAAGCTACCAACATGACATCACTGCACACAGAGTTGAGTGATAGAAAGAGACGTGCACAACAGGTTCTCATTAATAGCACAAATGGGCTTCAGCACACCAATGGAGGCAGGGGAGGATGAATGGAGCAGTGGATGGGATGGAGGGAGACAGGGAAGAAGGGTAAATGGTTTACAGACTATTTGGGAGGATGGATGGATGGACTAATGGATAGATGTTCAAATACATGAATTGACTAACAGTGATATGAAGTACACACAAGACCAAGCCAGGCACAACTCCTAGAGAAGTAGACAAGTAGAGGGATCAAGAGTATAAACTCTGGCGGCAGGCCTACGTTCCAATCATGGCTCCCCACTTACTAGATAGAAAAGTCTCTTCACCTCTCTGAGTTTCAGCTTCCTCACTAGTAGAGCCCATAATAATACCTACTTCACAGAGTTGTTGAGAAGATTAAGTGGATGATAAATGTAAAGCCCAGAGCTTAGTAAGTGCTCAAAAACTGGAAGTCATTATTATCATATCTTTCAAACTATAAGTGCTCGATATTTGTTGAATGGATGGATAGTTGAATGGCTGAATGTATCATTAGATGGATGGATGGATGGATGGATGGATAAGTGAGTGGGTGGATGGGTAGGTGGGTGGATGGATGGATAGACGGACAGACAGATGGACAGATAGATGAGGTATTTTCTTTCATCTCATTATGTGATATTGAGTACCAACCAGATCAACCACTTACTGGCCATGAGACCTTAAGTAGGTCACTTAACCACTCCAACCTTCAGTCACACAGGTCCTCTCATCAATAAAATGAGAGTAATAATGCCAATAAGACCAACCACTCTAGGGTATTGAGAAAATTAAATGAAACTACTTTGTAAACTCTACTGCATAAGATAAATGTTCACTCTTGTTATGCAAAGAAATATGCCAGGACAGGAATCCTTCTACGAGTTCCCCAGCCTGCTGAAAAACTGGGGAGTTCAGTATTTGAACTGAGTCCTATTTCATCTATAAATAAATAAGATGCCCCTCCACCTCTCTAAGAAACAGGAGAGCCCAGGAAATGTTAGGCTCAGAGGTTGATGGCTGAGTTGGCCACATCAGAGCAGGGGACTGAACAAGGCTGAGGTCAGAGCTGGCATTTAAATACAAACCCACTGGACAGGTTCTGCCCAGTCCCCCAGCCAACAGGATAACAGCAGCCTTGATTAAGAAGAGGTCATGATCAGAAAGTGGAAGAGGTCAAAGCAGCCCAATCCCCACAAAAGGAAAAACAACCACTGACCATAGGTGGCAACCCAGCAGAATACCTGTTAACCAACAGGATGAGGTTGCTGCTTTCACCTGGGTCAGGGGCTTCTAAGGAGGTCCTTCCACAGACCCCTTGGTCACTCTCTTGGGCAAGAATCCACTAGCCTACAGCTGGCCCCTCGAGACACCTGAAGAAGGGCCTCTACCAGTTCTCTTGCAGCTGGGCAGGGTGCCAGGCCCATGGTCAGATTCCAAGGACAGGACAAAACACTCCCAATGACGTCTAATTGCCCTGCAGCACACACAACACATATGCCCGAAGCCATGTGGCCACTGTGATGCCAGGCAGGAAGCAGGCGCACCCAAGTGGCTCAGGAGGGCCAAGGACTGCAGACGGGGCTCAGCCAGGGTTCCCATGCAGAAGTGGGTGCCCCCTCCCTCCCTGGGAGTCTGCTGTTCAGGCACAGGCAGGCCTTGGACCATGGCCAGAGAAAAACTCCTCATGCTTAGAAATTCCAACACATTTGCCACATTGTTTGTCTGCCGGGGAAGAGTCCAAAGCCCCCAGCTTGAGGGTTTGAGGGACATCAGTTCACAGGCTGCCTTCAGAGACCCCACTCCTGGGGCCAGGCCATGGGTGAGCTCCAGCCCAGCATTTCTCAGACTGTTTGGTAGGCCCCCTGCATCTCCAGGGGGCAGAGCACTGGAACTGGGCCCCACTCAAACTGAACCAGAACCCCTCGGAATAAGGTCCTGGCACCTGTGATTTCAACTAGCTCCCCAAGTGCTTCTGAGGCACATGCAAGTCTGAGGACCACTGCTCACTCCCAAATTCAGCACGTCATCCCTCTTTGCCTCTGAGAGATACCTCTGGTTCCCTCCCAGGCCCCAACAAGAAGAGGGGGAATGGGAAAGTGACCATGGGAGAGCTGGAGGGATGGCTAGAGGCTGAGAATAAGGGGCCGGCCCAGGGCTGAAGGGTCCCCCCTGGTCCCACCATCCAGAGCGACCTGAGATGCAGAGTCCTGCCCACATAGGGAGAGGCTACCCAGGGGGCTTGGTAGCTTCTTAACCAAGAGCCCCTCCTCCTCTAAAGACATGCATGCTGCCCCTTCCAAAGTACATGATATAGGAAGTGGCCCAGCCCTGGGCTCTACCTAGGCCATTCCTCCCCTCTGGGAATACCTATCCCAGCTCCAGACTCACCTTTCTCAGAAGCCTTCTCCAATTGGTCCCATCAGATCCCCACCCCCATCAGGCATGGGGCCAGCCAGTCAGTGCCCGGGCTGGTGTTTACATAAAGGCATTTCTGTCTTGACTTCTGATAACTGTTTCATATTCATTGTCTCCTCCCAGACCATAAAGGTTCGCCAAGCCCAGGTCAGGTCTTCCTGTTCCCATGTACCCCCACAATCCTCAGATACGAACTCAACACACAGTAGGTGGCATAAAGACTTAACTTCCTTGCCCATGGAGGCCCAATCCTGAGGACACTGGGGTTTGGGAGAGACCTCCTCAGTCCCCAGGCTCCCCATAGACTCAGGGAGCCCATCTTGGTTTGAGGAAAGGCCACCTAAAGACTCAGGCATGGGTGCTGCTCTGGCCCGCCTCCCCCAGCCTCAGAAGAGGGTGGGGGGCCCTGCTCTTGTCCCTGCAATGCCAGGGTCTGGCCAGCAGGAGGGCACTATGTGCCTGTACAGTCGTTTGAGAAGGCGCCTGAGAGGGACCAGGGCACCTCTGGTTGGGTGGGGCCCAGAAGAACCTTCTCCCATGAAACCCCAAATCTCAGCATGGACAGAATCTGCCTCCTGATGGCTTCAATAGAACAATACGGGAGGCGCGAGGGTGTCAGAGGAAAGGAGGAACCAGACAACTTATCCTCCTTTCAGCTTCAGCTACTCCCTCCATGAAACAGGCAGAACGACCCCTGTCCTAGGCAGAAACACGGGGAAAAACAAATGCATGGACAGCTCTTTGAAAGGGTTGGGAAAGAAGCCTCAGCCACAGCAGACTCCACTTGCTCCCTTCCCCAGGGCAGAGAGGACCGTGCGGGACTGAGGATTGGTCTGAGAGCATATTCTTTAGGGAAGGGAGACCAAGTTGATTTGCAACTAGTACCAACTTTAAACAACTGGTTGGGCTGCCTGGAGCCCTGTGTTGAGAAGGATTCTGAAGCCAGATCTGAACCCAGCAGGAATGAGCACCTTGATTCCCCGATGGGGTCTGGCACAGGAATGGGGTCCAGATGGAGGTGGGATGGTACCTATGCCAGGTATTAACCATGCCCATTCCAGGTGTAGGGCTTTCCACAACCAAACAGCAATGCCCATGGATCAGCTCCTGTTGGGGGGTTACCGGGGCCTCTTTTCCCTCTCTCACTACAGGACGACTGGGAATTATTGATGTCCAGATATAAGTCTCAGGCCTGGCCCTCCTCACGCCCCTCCCTGCGGTGGTCTCAGGGCCCTGACTGGGGTAAGTGGCATCCCCGTGCCCCTCACCTTGGGCTGGAAGGACACTCGGTGCTTGGCAGGCTCTATCTCCGGCTTGACCTCCTCCCCAGAGTCCTCGCTGTAGCTCTCGAACTCACTGGAGCTCCAGCCTAGGTCCTCTGCCTCCCGAGGCGCCCCGTCCCGGTGCACATCGTCATACAGCAGGTTCTTCTCCGCCCCTGCCAGCCAAGAAGCAGGGCAGGTGAGCAGGAGGCCATGAGGCCCAAACCGACCCAAATGCAGGCCGCAAACCCGATTTCTGAACCTGGGCAGGAGTGGGAAGCAGGATTGGAGGCAGGGATGGCAGGGGGAGTAGGGGGCCATGAACGAGGCAATGACAATACCACATGTACCTTATAGGGAGTGGGTGACATGAGAAAATGTGAAAAGGCACCAGAAACGTGTCTGGCACACAAGAAGTTCAGTTGTTTCTTTTTAAGTACAGCACTGCTCTTCTGTGATCTGAGAGCTCATTCTGGGCCTTCTTGGCAATTTTTGGTGGAAAAGAAAGCCCTAGGATCAAGTCTGGGCTCTGGCCTCATTCTCGAGGATAAAATGGAGATTGTGGAGAGGATTAAATGAGACGCACAGGGAGGGGCCACCACAGAGCCCGGCACCGGGCAGGCCCCTCCACCCATGGGAACTTCACTCCAAAGCTACATTTCCCGCGAGGGTCCAGGATGGCCCAGTAGGGGGCGCGCCTGGCCCAGAATCTGGGGGCATTCCCTCTTCCAAAACCCCACCAAAAATGCCTTGGACTGAAACTCGGGGGTGAAGAGATGAGAGTCCACAGAGCTGGAGGGGCAGGTCCCACCAGGATCAAGGGGACGCTAGGGTTCATTGCCAAGTTTGGTGGGAAAAACTATTTTCAGGCCGAGGTGGGAAAACCACTGTCCTGGGGCCAGAACACCTGGCCCCATCTGGAGATCTTGGGCAAGTCTCTTTGCCCCTCTGAGCTTCTATTCCTTGCCTATTACCTGGAGATGAACTACCAGCCTCCCAAAAGTGGGGCTGGACTCCAAAAAGTATATACAGATGAAAATGGTTTGTCAACCCGGAAGACAGATGGCATTGGGAAGTGTTAAAAATAATAATAATAATAACCTGCCATAAAGGAGCCTAATGCACGCAACCCACTCTCAAATGTTTAGACAGAGAAGGAGAGGATGATAAAACAAATGTGACACAAAGTTAAAAGTTGGTAAATCTGGGTGACTGGGAGAAGAGTATATTGGAGTTCTCTGTATTATTTTTGTTTTATTTTTGCAACTTTCCTGTCGATTTGAAATAACTTCAAAAGAAAAATTAAAGAAAGAAAAGAAAAAATGACCCACCCAGAAATGATATGTATCAAACACGAGGGCACTTTGCCATCAGAGACCTCTCTGCAAAATGGGGCTAATAGCAAGCTGACAGGTTGAGGAAATAAAACATGCTCACAAAGCCCTTCACCAAGAACCTGGCACACAGCAAGCATCCAATGGAGCAACCAAGCAGCTCTGGGTGGGCTCAGGTGCCAGCTCACTCACCCAGACACCCCCACCTCAACCCCAGGAAAGCTGGGCTGGAGGAGCATCGAGCAGATTGTCAGCCAAAGAACAAACAGATCTACTGAGGCTTAGCTGGAGAGTCAGGTCCCAGGATGAAGTTATTTTTTGTAAAAGATAATAGTGACTAATGTCTCCAGGGAGAGGAGCAGCTGGCATACAGGCTGTGACCTTTAAATGGCTGGTCTGGTCCCAGTGTGGCAGGGGAGGTTCCATGCCCCGTGACCAAGGGGCAGAATCTAGTTCTTGGAAGAACCGCGGCAGCATATCTACCCACCCCACCCACCTCCGTCTCGAGAGGCCTCTCCCAGCAATCCTGTGTGGTCAGCAGGGTACAATCATCACCCCCTTCTATCAGACAGATGCAGAAAGGAGACCCCAAGAGAGGTGTGACTGGCCCAAGGTCACAGAGCGCATCGGGGACAGGGCTGCAGACTCCCAGGCCTGTGCCCATCCATTCACCACACTGCCTTCCACCGCGGATGTCACCATTCTGACAATCACCCTGGGGTGCCAGAAGGCCTGGAGCTCCTTTAGAAATATCCTCTCCAGTGGGGAGACTGTCACCAGATTCATGAGTTTGGGTGGAGCCGTGGCTACCAACTCCTCAGCTTTCAGGGTCTCAAAGTGACCCCTAAACCCTGCCTCTTCACGCCTCCAGCAGAGTGCACACCCATGCTCAGCTACACCCGTTACTCAGGGAATCTGCCCAACAACTCAGGACCTACAGATGCACCAACTGAGGCCCAGAGGGATTAAGCAGAAGTTCTCTGGTGTGAACATCCAGCTCCTCAAAGTCCTGTGAGGTAGGGATGACAACCCCACTTTAGATGAAGATGCCAAGGCCCAAAGACACAGATCCTGGATTTGAACTCAGGGCCAGGTGCATGCCCTGGCTGATAGCCTCTTCTCCAAGCTCAGGAACAGCTCCACCTGTGGAGAGCAACTTTGGAGGGCACGGCCCCGAGCTGCTGACAGCCTCGTCTCCTTCCATCCTCCCACAGCCCCGGTGGTAGGTGTTGTCATCCTAGGTTTGCAGGCTCAGAGCCAGGATGCAAATGCAGATGATCTGACTTGGGGCCACCTGCTCTTCACCACCTCACCGTACAACTCAAGCACGGCAGGGCCAGGCCAGAGCCTCCCAAGCCCACGTTGGATCCAGTATGGCCTAGGGACACAGCATGTGCCCAGGGAACACCTGAGACCAAGGAATTAGTCACTCGGTTTGATTTTAGGTGGGAAAACGGCCCAACAGGGTTAAACAACCACTGAGGCCCCTCAGTTGCTCAGACCTCCCAGCTCTGGAAACTTCCTATACATTCCCACTGCTCTCCAGCACAGTGTGCCCTTTTCCCACCTCTCCTTGGATACAAATGAGCTAGGAGCCGGGAAGCCAGGAATGTGGACTGGGGCTCGGGCCTTGGCCTGTTGTCTGTGTGCCCCTCCCCACGGACTGTGCTTTGCCCAGTGATGGTTCCAACTGCGTCCACCAGACTAGGGGCTCCTCAAGAGCAGGGGCTGTGTCTTCCCCACTAGATGGGGAGTCCCTGAAAGTAGGCAGAGTAGCGTAGCAGGAAAAACAGAGTTAGGTAGATGTCGATTCAAATCATGGCTGTGTGATCTGGAGCCAGTGGCTTCACCTCTGATGCAACTGTTAACTGCAAGCGTGTGCACCCCTTGCTGATCTGATGGGGCTGATGGAACAGTGGGAGCAAATGTGCTTCATGTGTCATAAAATACCACTGAACCCCTCCTGGCTTAGGGGACAGGTCCCTGGGTTTGGGGTTTATACCCCAGCCCAGCCTCTACAGTGTCCTTGTCTGTTAACATGAGGACACAAGAACCCCCAAATCAAAGTTTTAGAGCAGATTACGTGAGACAAAATATGAACAGAATGTGCCTAACCAAAGATGGCTCTTACTGTTCCCTGTTACTAAATAGGCCTCCTCCCAGGGCAGTCCCCTCTCCTGCTAGGCAGGGAAGTCAAGCCCAGCTCCTGCAGAACTTGTCCACCTCCCCACTCTTCCCCTTACTCCAAGTGAGGAAGCAGTTGGTGACACAGAAGGGAGCTGGTTTAGAGAGGTGGGGTTAATGAGAGCCCCCAAAACTCAGCCAGCAGGGTGAAAAGTTAAGTCGATGAGGATGTCCTCACTCCCCATTCCCATTCTTTCCCTGCTGCAGCCTCATATCTCCCCTGCTGACCTGACCCCTCGGCCCCCTCCAAGAGCAGGGTGATTTTTCTACTTTATCTGCTTTACTCTTCTGGTTTAACCAATTGCCCACCTTCTGATCCCTGTGCAGTCTGGACCATGACCCCAGGTGCCTGAGGGAGGAACCGAGGCTTGCAGAGATGACATGACTTGCCCGGGAACCACAGCCAGGCAGACCCACCCCTGCCCCTGCCCGGGCCTGGCAGCCCGCAGCCATCTCCTGAGTCTCCCCATGACTGCAGGGTCTGGAAAGCACAGAGGGGCACTGGGCTAAATGGAAGAGACCCTCCCCAATCCCGGCCCCCTTCCCTGTCCCTAGAGAAGTGGGAAAAAGGCCATACCGGGCTGATGGGCATCCAGGTTCTCACAAGGGACGTCGTCGTAAATCACATCTTCTTCCAGGGCAGGGAAAGTGAACCGGTCAACTGGGAGGGAAGGAAGAGAAACAGCACAACAGAGACGGGGCTGGGAGCGGCCAGGCGAGCAGCAGCCCGGCTGACATCAGAGCTGCACCAGCCTGCGGCTCCCGACCGCTCCAGCATCCAGCCGGCAGCCTCACCGCCAGGGCTGGCCCAGGGCCACCGGAGCCGCCACGGGAGCTCCCACCGGCTGCTCCACGGGGACGCTGCTGCCCCTGCCGCTCCCCGCCCCCAGCTCCCACTGGGCATCCTCCAGCGACCGTGCAGACCTCTGGCTGCCTCCCTGCCACCCACAGACCCCCCATCTGGCTGACAGGCAGCTGCTCACGGCACCTGCAGGGAGAGGACACAGCCTGGCCCCTGGGCCCTGGCCCAGGAAGCATCTTGAGACGCCCACGCCCCCAGGGCCAGCCCCACCCCCATGGAGCAGGGACACAAGGGAACCACTTCCCAGAGGCTGGTCGGAGCAAAGCAGCTCTAGTGAGTAAGCAGAGAATGTCGGGGGGCTGGGGCAGATTTGGGGTTCAGAAAAGCCCCCCCTGGAAGCTCAGTCAACACAGTCCTGATCAGTGAAAGGTTAAACAGGTGAGCACATCCCTCACCCCAATATATCCCTGGGCAGACTGAGCAGGGCAGAGAGCAGTTGCCCAGATGAAAAATTCAAGGAGTGAGTCCAGTCCCTGCCCTCCGTAGGAAGGGAGTGGCCCCTGCTGAGCTAGGTTTGGACAACCGGTCCCTGTCTGTGGCTCACAGGCCTTGCCGGAAGACAGCGGTGTAGGACATGGGGCCAGATGGACTGGAAGGTCCCCGCTGGCCCTGACAGCTCTGATGCTTCCCGCAATCAGCCCCCAGCCCCGATCCCTGAAGGGTGTCATCCTTGGTGCCTCTCCCTTCCTCACCCCACCCCACCCCCATCTGCCTCCTAAACAGCTCAGATTGGCCCACCTGTCTCCACTTCCCTCATTCTGGATGGTAGCCTCTCTCTCCTGGCTGGTCAAGACAGCCCCCCATCCCCGGGCTCCAGCACCCCCTAACCTTGTGTTCTACCCTCACTTGCACCCCAAAGTGATGAGACTAAAACGCAGAGGTGGCCACATCACACCCATTCCGTGGCTCCCTGTTGCCTTTGGAATAAAACTCAAGCTCTAAGCATGGCCTCTGAGGCCCTGCAATTGCTAGTGAGATTCACAGCCTTCTCTTCCTGTTCACCCTTAGATGCTGCCCTCCATCACTGCCCCTCACCCCTGGGCACAAGCCCGAGGTGGTTCTCTACTTGGAACCCTCTTTCCCAACCCCTGCTCCCTCCCTTGGGACCTCACCCCAGCTCTTCTCCAGTCCATCTTCCACCCTGACCCCACCACCTGGCTCTATGTCAGGTTCCCAGGGGGACCTCATCCTGGAATCCATGCTACCCCCACCTCCCAGCCTGGCCTGGCCTGTCAAAGGGGCTCCATAGGTACATGATAAACAGACGAGCATGGCCGACTCCTGGACCACGGTTCTCATCAGGGGTCTTGAAGGATGGGCAGTGGCCCACCCACCCCAAAGCAGCTGCCGAGCCAACAGCAGCCCTCCTGGAAGGATGACCCCTGCCTCTCCTGAGCCCACCTTAGCTCCCTCAGCCCACAGACCTGGGGTGGGCAGCGGGGAGGTGGGGAGGAAGCACTTACTGTGACGGGAGCTCTTCCGTTTCCAGGTAGAGCGCCGGACCCGGGAGACAGCTGTGTCCCCGGCATCCCCGTTGCTCACCACGGCCAGCACCCTGTGGGTCGGAAAACAGTTGGGGATGGTCAAAGGAGCAACTGGCTCCTGAGGCCTCCGCAGCTCCTCGCAGGTCAGCAGGGCACACACGGGTCAGGTGGGGGCTGCGCTGCCATTCACCCTTGGGGTCATTGGCCAGGAGGGCTGGGGAGGCTCACAGCTCTAGAAATCACTAGGTGGGTTGCCCTGGGACAAGCCCCTTCCCCTCTCGTTTGCTGATCTTTGGAAGGCACCATAAGGCCTGACCTGCTACTCTACAAGAGCATAAAGATCTGCCATGTCCACAGCAACGAGCATCAAGCACCATCGACGACTGAGCACAGGCTTTTCCCTCCTGTGCAGACTCTATGGGCGGTGGGCAGTGGGCATAAGTGGTGGGCAGTGGGCAGCGTATGGTGGGAGGTGGACAGTGGACAGTGCCCCCAGCTCCTTCTGCATGAAGCTGACAGCTATGGGATCCCAGCATGGCCCTGGGCTCTTGTGAGAAACGAGGACTGGCAAAGCCTCAAAAGACCACATTCGGGGGGCGGAACCTAACCCCTCGCTTCCCCCCCCCACTCCCCATTGCAGTGGGCTGGACTTCAGTGCCTCATTTCCGAGGAACAGACAACGGAAAGGGGGAGACACCTGGCAGACCCCTCCCTCAAACAAGTGATGCAGGTTAACATCCCCAGTGCTGTCAGGGGGCCCCATGTGCCCCCTGACATGATGAGGCGCCTCGCCTCTCCCTGTCTAGTTACGAGAAAAGCAGCAGACAAGCCCATGTCAGGGGCTTTCTACAGGGTATCAGCCTGTCCTGTTCAAGATGCCCAAGGTCAGGAATACCAAGGACAGACAGAGAAACTGTCACAGAGGAGACTACGGCGACATATGACTAAATACAACAGGGGAACCTGGGCTGGATCCTGAGGCAGAGAAAGGATAGAAAAACTGATGAACCTAAATAAAATCAGGAGTGTGGCCAACAGTGATGTACCAGTGGTGGTCTCTAAGTTTTGACAAATGTACCAGGATCAAGTAAGAAACTGGGCGAGGGGTATATGGCACTCTCTGTACCATCCGTACTATCTTTACATCGTTTCCGTAGTTCTATAATTATTCCAAAATGAAATATTTTTAAAAGTCTAGGCTAAAAAAATAAAATGAAACATTTTTAAATGACCATCTATGCCAGTCCAGAGAGTAGAAGCCTTAAATCGCCCAGGACAGCAGCCACTGTTGCCAATGAATTGGTTTGAATCTTCTGGCACCCGAGCCCTGGGGTGTGGGGTGGGGGTGAAGACCAGAATAGTGTAGGGGAGGGGGAGGGCATGCGGGAAGGGAATGGATGTGGTTGAGCCTCTCCCATGAGCCCGGCCCGGTGCCTCACCTTCCCAGAAAGGCAGCATCCTCCTCATGGCAGGCAAGAGGAAGCTGCCCAAGATCACACTGCCAGGTGGCAAAGCCCGACTGCGAACCCAGCTCGCCTGGCTCCAAAGCTGTGCTCTGACCAGGCCCCCTGCCTGGCAGGTAATGCAGCAGGTATCCGAGGAGGCAGAAATGTTCTCTCTGTGCTGTCCGATGCAGTGGCCACTAGACACATGTGGCAAATGAGCACTTGAAAGGTGGCAAGTGCAATGAAGGAACCGAGTTTTAAATTTTATTTAATTTTAACTAATTTAATTTTAAATAGCCAAACACATGTAGCTAGTCGTCGCCACATAGGACAGCATAGGTCTAAGCCACCTGCTTGGTTTGGAGAAGCAAGTCTCAGCTCCTATTTTACTGCCAGAAATCAGCAGGGTCCCCCTGGGATGGAGAAGACAGCACATGGTACGTAGTACTGTGGTAACTAACGCTTTCCACCGATGGGAAATAAAGGCCAAGAGGGGCCATGGCTGTTCAGCTGCAGGAAGCGGGGGGAAGGGAGCTGCCTGCACCCCAGCCCCTAACAGCTGCTTCCCTGAGCCACCACTTCCCCAAAGCAGCAACATCTTGAAGATGCTGAATTTAGCTGTTCAGAAAAGCTCAGACAGAACCAAACTGTCCCACCAGTCACTGTGAACTTGGAAGAGTCTGGATTGAAAGTCTTCCTGAGACAGACCTTCCTTACTTTGATACATAACCATGGCAATCAGTGACCATTTTCAAAGCACCTACTATGGGCTGCTTGCTTTGCTTTCCCTGGATTTAAAGATTTGATTTCACCAGAGCCCATATGAGTTAGGTATCTTTACCCTCATTCTACAGATGGGGAAACTGAGGCTTGGAAAGACTCGATCACCCAGGCATTCAGCTACTTAGAGGGAGCTGGGCTTTAACGCTCAGTCTTTCAACCAGGCCACCTGCATTTAAAATTCAACTTTGCCGCAGATTCGCTGTGTCATGAGATTATGTACCCTCATGCTTGTTCAGTCACCATGTTTTTAAAAAGAAGAGAGGAACAGCTCAGCACAGAGTGAGAGACACAAGTTCACAGATTTCAAGCCTCTAGCCAAGAAATACCATTGACACCCAGCTCCCAGGCTGCAGTGTGGTTTAACCAAGAGAACTCATGGAAAGTCCCTTTTTCAGCTCCAAAGGTGACACTGGGATGTGGGGAAGCTCACAGGGTGAGTTAGAACAACTACAGAAGGTTTCTGGAAACACCTTATGAGCATGCTAAAAACCGGGGGTGCGGTGAACTGTCTTAGTTTGCCAGAGCTGCTGTTACAAAGTGCCACAGCCAGTTGGCCTAAACAACAGGAAATTATTTTCTCCCAGTTTTGGAGACTCAAGATCCAAAATGTCAGCAGAATCATGCTTTCTCTGAAGTCTTGTTGGCAATCCATAACTCAGTGTCTCCTCCGTCACACAACCCTCTGTCTCCTTCTGTCTCCTTCTCCTCTGGGTCCAAACTTCCTCTGCTGTTGAGATATCCAGTCCCACTGGATTGGCCTCACCTTAATTAATAATGTCTTCAAAGATCCTTTTTACACATGGGTTCACATCCACAGAACACTCCTGGTTGCACATTATCAATGCACGGTCAGCAGCCAGCCCCATTACTGGCCCTGGCATCCAGGGCTGGGTAGCTGCAGGTCACACAGCCTAGGGAAGTTACCGCCCCTTCTCCATGGCTGAGGCAAGCAGAGAGACTGGGAGCCCTGAGGACGGGAAGAAGACAGTGCCCCATGGGCAGGCAGGTGCTTCTAAAGCCTGGGCTGGAGTCCCCCACGCACCCCTCACCCTGTACTTTGCTGAGCATCTACTCCATGCCCAGACTCTGCTGAATTCTTGAGGAATGCCCTCTGGAGTGCAACAACCTTCAAGAGTCATATTATTTCAGCCACTTTACAGATGGGGAAACTGAGGTCAGAACAGTCAAGGACCTTGCCCCAAGTCACCTGACTGGCAAGTGGCAGAACTGTGGATTGAACTGAGCCTGTCTGCCTGCAAAGCCTGGCTCTCGACACCAGCTCTGCTGCCCCCCAGACTGAAGCAGGCATTCCCAAGGCAGCAAGAGAGGGAGAGGGCCTTCCAGGCAAGGGAAGAACGAGCAAAGCCACAGGGTGTCACAAGCAAAGGAGCAGGGTCGAGTTCAAGTTAAAGGTGCAAGAAGGTCATGGCAAGAAATGAGGCTGGGGGGGCACCCCCTCCCTCCTTGCCCCTGCCTGCCTGCCAAGGCCCTGGACTCACCCTGCACCCACCCAGGGTTGGCCTCTCTCTGCTGTTGCCCGAGGAAGCCACACCAGACCCTTCCCGGCAGGAAAGTCTAATTCTCCTTGTGAGCAAACACTCCTGAGCAAAGGCTCCAGATAATAAGAGCCATAAAATCCTCTAACAGGCCAATTATCTCACCCTTATCTGAACTTGCTGCACTTCTAATGCCTCTCAGCTTGCACAGCAGAGCAAGGCCAGCAACTGAGATTTCAACTGCTCCTACAAGGTGCAGCCGCACCGCCTGCATGAATGCAAAGGGAAGAAGCCGAACCCGTGGAGAGCAGAAGATGAGCAGCCCATCTAAGAAGCAGAAGACGTGCACAGGCCTGCTTCTCTCTGCACACCACAGGTGACTAAGTGAAAAGGTGAGCCAGGGCCTCTCAGTCCCACCCCCTTGCCAATTTTCACTGTAAACCAGACTTAGTTCAAATGCACCGGAACGCCGACGGGCATCTCGGTCTGTGGAGCTGGAAGCCCCTTCAGTGCCCCGCCTTGTCTCCCCGGAGAGAGTCCCAGGCCAGGGAGGAGCGAGGCCTGGTGGGAGCTGGGACTGGCCGGTCATGGCCACTCTGTCCCGAGCCCCTGGCACATAGCACTCAAGGACTGATGACCACTCACCCCTGCAGCTGCCGGTACAGGCCCATTGCTCAGTGAATCACTGTGGACAATGGACTTTACGGGATCCCTCCCCAGAAGCTGCACAGCAGGGTTGGCCAGCAAGAAGACCCCGAAACCTGAATGGTTCTGAGGATTTGGGGGCTGGCCAGACCCACTTGTGTGCATTCCTGGGGCTTTTCCCAGCACAAGGTATGAAAAATAAGGAAGAGGAAAGAATTCACCAGCCTTGGGGATTTGAAAGGAACACAAGAGCGCTTGCCTTGGAAGGCTGGGTAAAACCCATCTGCGGCACAGGGCGGGACGGTGGCAGCAGTTTCGCCCAGGACAGCCCTGCTCAGCGTCACTCCCCGCTGGGAACACCACCCCCACACCGTCTCCACACCCCCAATCCCAAGAGACACAAAAGAAAGGCAAAAACATTAAGCCCAGATTAAGCCTGCTGACACATTTCTTTCTGCCTGGCCACTCTCTCATTTGTGCAGCACGTTAAACCTGGAAGGGACACTGGTGATCGAGTCCAGCAATTCAAGACTGGCTGCCCACCGGCGGCACCCAGAA
This sequence comes from Bradypus variegatus, assembly GCA_004027775.1. Lineage (NCBI taxonomy): Eukaryota > Metazoa > Chordata > Mammalia > Pilosa > Bradypodidae > Bradypus > Bradypus variegatus. The sequence goes on from PVKY010000581.1 coordinate 26,777, forward strand.
TCTCCTAAAGATGGCGATGCCCTGACCCCTCCCCACTGGCCTGCGGTGAGGCTGGAATCATTGTTTTTAAAAGCTCCCTGCTGCCTCTGACGTGCAGCCAGGGTTGAGGACTGGGGACCACAAGTTTGGGGGGTGAGGAAGCGTGCACTCCAGAGCCAGATGCACCTGCGGTGACAAAACTGCAGCTCTGCCGCTTGGCTGCACACTAAGGTCACTTAATGTCTCAGAGCTGTGGCCTCCTCTACTGCAGAAGGGGGCGAATAATCACTTCTACTCCCGCAGTGAGGATGCAGAGTTAAAGCACTTAGTGTTTCTCTAGGCCTCAGTTTCCAGATCTTCAAAACGGGGCCACCACACCTCCCTCTTAGGGTTCTGATCAGGAGTAAATCAAGAAGGCATGTAAGACACTTAGCACAGGGCCTGGCACATGGCAAACACCCCAGGTGTGCTGCTGCCCTTTCCCCTGCTTCCCTGCAACACCCCCCACCCCATCAGGGCCCCCGATGCCCCAACACAGCAGTGTGTCCAGCCTGCATGCGCCTGCCTCTTCAGGCTATGGCTTAGCTATCCCTTACACACAAAGTGACCAATATGTGTCCCGCCCCGCCCTGCCACCCATTCCCAAATCTGCTTACTGGATGAGGTGCAGGGGTCCTGGGTCAGAGCTAATGAATAGGTGGGGCAGGGTCCAAACCAGACCTATGTGGGCAAGGGCAGAGAGGAGGGGTTGGCCCTGGGGAGGGAGTGTCCAGGTCACCCAGTGAACCACCTCAATGCACCGCCCACTCCCACCCCACAGATGCAAATTCAGAGCCCAGCCTCTGGCCTTCTGTGTGCGGTGACTGTACCCGTCCCTGACATCTCAGGGACACAGGCTCTGCAGTCAGACTGTGGACAGATGCTGCACCCCCAGCAATAACTTATCACGAGCTACATGGGGTGCTGGAGGAGCGTACAGGTTCCCGTGGGAAAATGCTCATGATATGTAATTAAGTAAAAAAAAGTGAGTCATGAAGCAGCACGTATACTCAAACCCAGGGCTATAAAAATGATGTATGCAGGTACGTGGGCTTCAGCGAGAGGCTAGACAGGACACAGCAGAAGTAAGGGTGGTTTTTAGTCTATCGTTTTCTGTACTTCCTCATTTTTTGACAATAAACATGTACGACTTTTATGGAGAGAAGGAAAGAGAGAGAGTGACAGAGAGAGAAAGGAAGGAAGGGAGGGAGGGAGGGAGGAAGAGGAAGGAAGATGGATGAAGGAAAGAGAGAAAGCACATTCCAGGTAATCCTAAGCAATGAAGTGGCCAGTGTGGGGTCCCATGTGCCCTGCAAGCTCCCTTTGAGGCAGTAATAAGGAGCGGCTTGCTGACCAGACAGCTAACCCTTTATGTCTCAGCTAATCCTCTGACAGCTCCAAACATCAGCTCCACCCGTGGGTCTTACCTCATGTTGCAGAGAGGAAATTGAGGGTTAGGGCACAAGGTCCTGGGTCAGAGCTAATGAGTAGGTGAGGCAGGGTCCAAACCAGTCCTGTGTGGGCGAGGGCAGAGCAGAGGGGTTGGAACACAGGTTCTGGAGGCAGATGCCTGGGTTTCAACCCTGGCTCAGCCTCGTCTTAGCTCTGCTTCCTTGGCCAATGACACATCCTCTCTCTGTGCCTTTTTTGCATCTGTAAAATGGGGTTCTAATAGTGCCTGCCCCATTAGTCGTGAGGATTAAAGAAGACAAGGCAGGTAGAGCTCGCATAACCCAGCCTGGCACAGGCTATTGCCAAATGCTAACAGACCACTAGTATCTGGCTAGAGCCCACACACACACCCTGGCACAGAGGAGTAACAACCTGTCACAGAACAGGGCCTGTCCAGGCCACTGCAAGGCTGTCCTGTTGGGGGAGCTTGGTGAAGACGTGTTGGATGAAGGATGGAAGGATGGAGGATGCAGAGCGGGTCCCAGGCACACAGGGGGTGGGGCTGGCAGGAAGAGCAGACACCTACACCTGCCAGCCACCGCCTTGCACAAGTGGCTCCATCTCTCTGGATCTATATAATGGGGCCAATAAGAATTCCCTCTTTACAGGGTGATGGCATTAGTTTCCTAAGGCCGCTGTAATAAATTGCCACAAACTTAGTGATTTAGAACAACGCAAATATATTATTTTACAGTTCAAGAGGTCGAAAGCCTGAAATGGGTGTCACTGGCTAAAATCAAGGTGTCAGCTCTGACCTGGGACCTTGTGCACTAACCTTCAATTTCCTCTCTAGCCTTCTGGGGGCTAGGGGGAACCTGTTGCCTTGCCTTTTCCAGGCTCTAGAGGTTGTCTGCCTTCCTCGGCTCCGCCCCTTCCTCCCTCCGCGAAGCCAGCAGTGCGGCATCGTCTGATCTCTCTCTGACTCTGCTCCTCCTGCCTTCCTCTTCTAGGGACCCCTGTGGTTACATTGAGTGCACCCAGATAATCTAGGATCATCTCCCAACCTCAAGAACCTTAACTCAACCACAGCCGCAAAGTCCCTTTTGCCCTGTAAGCCGACGTTCACAGGTCCTAGGATTAGGCTGTAAAGGGGGCAGGTGGCATTATTCTGTGCCCCACAATCGTTGTGAGGCTTAAAATGAGACATGTGTGCACAGGACCACATAAACTGTAAAGTCCTGTGCACACGTAGGCCATTAGCATTGTGCCTTCTTTGTGCCAGGCAGTAGGGATACAAAGGTCAATAAGACAGAGTTCCTATCCCTGCAGAACGGAGGGACATCATGAGAGACTTAAAGGGGCATTCCATACAGTGAACAGGTGCATATGGACATTTTTCAGGAGTGCATGGCCCTTATACTGAGGACACAAAGAGTCTGTGATCCAATGGCCAGGGCTCTGATTGGAAACGAGAAGCCTTGCAAGCAGGGGTGGAAAAGGAGCAAAGAGGGAAAAACTACAGCTTTGCCAATGTATGGGCTGGCAGGGGGCCAGAAAGATTTTTCATGGAAAGAGGAGCCCTGGCCCCCACAACCCACCCATGAGAACCTCAGGCAGTAGCCCCACTGTGAGGAGAGCTGATATCTGCCAGGTCTCAGGTCCCACACCAACAGGACAGGACATAACAGGCTACAAATGCTCGGAATTTTAGGAAAGGGGTGTGAGGACAAGCCCCTGCAGACTAGGGGTCTGCAGTAATCTGGAAAACCATGAGGGATAACTCGATTATTGACTTCCCCAAAAAGGCATTTTCTCTGGGGGGTAGGAGGGATACTGCAATGGGCGTTACTGACCTGCCCATCCTAAGAGCCCCCTTGCCCCACCCCCCAGCTTCAGAAGCCACAAGGCCACGACCAGGCATCAGGCCCACCAGGGCCCCATGTCCATGCTGTCCGAGCACAGCCTCCCTGTTCCAGTCTCCCCTGGCCTGATCCTGGCTGAACCCATGTGTCCAGGGAGAGCCTTGGCTGCCCCTTTATCCCTCAGGCTCCAGGCCCAGGTGAGAGACTGGCCAAGGGGGATGCAGAATCCATCATGTCCAGATAAGGCCAGGAAGGGGCAGGACAGGTAACTCCAGGAGGCCAATGAGAGTCTGCAGGGCTGAGGCCAGGAGCCAAAGCCCTGGGAATGCTTACGGGAATGCAAGAAAAGCAAACAGCTCCCTGGGGAGCCAGAGTCCACCAGGCGTGTGAGCTCAGAGGTGAACGGTGTGGGCCCGAGTCCAGGAAAAGCACAGGAAGCCAATGATCCCTGGCGCACGTTTCCCAGCGGCCAATGGGTACTCAGGCTGCTCCTTTGCCTGTGACTCCCAGAGCCGGGAAGTGCACAGGCTTCCCATCCACCAGGAAAGGCAAGTGCGAGTCTTCAGCAGGTGGCTTTGGAGTCAGACCAGCCTAGCCTCAGCCCTGCCTTTTACCAGCTCTCCGAGATCTTGGGTAAATTCAAGCCTCAGTTCCCATCTGCAAAACGGGCATGATCAACAATCCATGTCTCACTGGGCTGTAGGCGATAAATACGATTGTGGACACAAAATGCTGAGCACAGTGCGTGACTCGGTGACGGCAGCCGACACCGTCAGCAGCCTCAGGGACGGGGGACTCCACTGCATGTTCTCGGGCCACGTGACCATCTGGGCCTCCCCTCCTGCTGGCCTCTGTTCTGCACCCGTTCGCTGCCAGAGTCAGAATCTAGGTTCAGAGATTCTATTCCCATACCACTAGTTTTCTCCTCCTTTTCATCAAGGCACTGAAAGTCATGGCCTTTTGGACCCCACTCATTCTTCTATCATTCCTTCAACAAGGATGTCTTCAGCACTCAACCTGGGCCCGGCAATGTTCCAAGCCCTGAGGATACAGCAGCCAACAAAATAAAAAATAAAAACCCTGTCCCCTGGAGCTGGCAGGTAGGTGGGGGAGACACCCTCTCCATCCACCCACCCTCACAAAACCTCTGTGTGAGGCGAGAAGCAGCCCCTGAATCATATACCAGGCAGTGCCACAGCCTTGGCAGCGCCACCTCGGCTGCTCTGCTTGGCTCCCAGGTGAGATCCATGGACCACTCCACCAGCAGCTTGGAGCTCAGAGATCATCTCTCAGCTGACAAAACTCCTGCCCCTCGAGGACCCAGCCTCCAGCCCTCACCTCAGCTACACTCCTCCCTGCCTGCTCACTGCTCACTTTCTCTGCAGCTCCTGTCTACCACCTGTGAGAGGGGTCTTGGACCAGCCTGCCTCCTTCCCTCCCCAGCTGCAGGTGGGATAGGCATGAGGTCACTTCGAGGCCACTCAGATCATTCACGTGGAGCCACTCACACCCTCCACCAGGAACCAAAGGATCTGCTCCTGGCTTTGGCACTGGAGTCCTCAGCCCATCCTGGAAGGCAGCACAGTGGGTGAGCAACTGACCTCCGGGTCCCAGGGAGCTCAGTTCTAGTCTCTGTTCTGAATTTTACTATCTACATGTGACCTTGGCAAACCTCTAACTTTCCTGAGTCTCTACATCCCCCTCCATAAAATGGGTAATGACAGTCGTAGCCTTCTAGAGATATGAGGAGTAAGCCAGGTTCTGTTGCCTGGTACTCAGTAAACACCACCATCATCACCACCACCACCACCACCACCACCATCATCTTCTCCTTCAACATCATCAACATTCTCATCTGCATCTGCAACCATCATCATCATCTGCCATTATCATCATAATCATCGGCTGCTATCATCATCATCACCATCATCATCATCATCTGCTATCATCATCATCACTATCATCATCATCGTCTGCTATCATCATCGTCATCATCGTCATCATCATCTGCTATCATCATCATCACCATCATCATCATCGTCTGCTATCATCATCGTCATCATCGTCATCATCATCTGCTATCATCATCATCACCATCATCATCATCATCTAGCATCCTGATCACCACCATCATCATCATCGTCATCACCGTCACCTGCTGTGCTAACCGTGGTGTCCCACCAAGCAGAGAGCATGCACCACCAGTTGGCCAAGCACCGGGAAGGCTGCTTTTCCCCAGCAGCAGGAGGGAGGCGCTCCCAGCCATCCTCGCTCCTTGACATTCCTGAGCAAGGTGCCCAACCCTAAAATTGCGCCATGGGCCTGGGCCGCAGCCCACATCCAGCCACACCAGCAAGTCCAGAGTAAACACCTGTAGCAGCCTGGCCATCTCCTCTCAGCGACACAGCCAAGCAGGCCTGGCCCTGGGCCTGCAGGTGAAGGAACAGGAAGTCCACAGGCCTCAAAGCCAGAGACTGCCCCGAGACCCCACCCCTTTATCAGTACAGCTTCCACATTGTCTGCCAAGGTCACCTGAACTTCTGATCAGCCTCAGCAGTCCTCGCAACCACCCACCTGGCAGTTGTGATTATGTTCGTTGTGCAATAGAAACGGGGTGGGGACACTGACCCATGGTCACACAGCTAGTTGGTGACTGCCAGATCAAACCCACGTCTGTCTGACTCCCAGGTACACAGCCCGGCCAGTTCCTTCCAAAACCAAGTAGGACTCAGAATAACCACAGTGAATATATGGGCCTGTCACCAGACTAAGGCCTTCATGTATGTTAACTTCACAGAGCCCTGCAAGACGAGGACACTGACTGTCCCCATTTTAGTGATGAAGAAAGTAAGGCTCAGGGACAGGGAGCGACTTGCCCAATGACCCACAGCTCGTAAGCAGCAGAGCCAAGACTGGTACCCAACTCCGTGTGGCTTAGAGTCCGAGCTCCCTGCCCCTCGAGGACCCAGCCTCCAGCCCTCACCTCAGCTACACTCCTCCCTGCCTGCTCACTGCTCACTTCCTCTGCAGCTCCCGTCTACCACCTGTGAGCGGGGCCTTGGACCAGCCTGCCTCCTTCCCTCCCCAGCTGCAGGTGGGATAGGCTTGAGGTCACTTCAAGGCCAAAGTTCTGCCCGGCTCCAGGCAGTTTTTCCAGGTTATCAGGAGCCTCGGGAGTCCAGCAGCTCCTGCTTCAGAAGCAGCCAGTTGGGCAGCCAGGCAAAGCTGGAGCCCATTTCCAAATGGGTGTGCAGTGAGAGGCAGCAAAACATCCTCTGAGCTTTGAGGTTTGTTTTCTCGAAGCAGTGTTTCTTTAGTGACTACCTTTGGGGAATTTTTTTTTCTTTAAAAAAGATTTTTTCCCTCCTTTCTCTTGGATAACAAGGAGGAAGAAAGTGATCTGGGTTGAATATTCTCCCAGAGGACTCCAGAATGGAAAATCACCACTCAGGGAAGCAGAAGCAGCCAGAACTGAAGTAAACAGACCCCTAAAAGGGAGGGAATGGAGCTGGGAAAGATGTAGAGAGCACTGGACAAGGAGCCGGGAGGCTTGGGTTCTGGTAGACCATGGGCAAGTCACAGCCCTTCAGTCTCTGCGTGTGTGAGACTTGGGGGCTGGAATGGGCCTCTTAGGATGCCTCTCCCAGCACTGTCCTGCAGGGGGGTGCAGGTCCCATGACCATCTGCCTGATTAGTAAAAGGTGGTTATTCTCCTCTGTGGGTGGTGAGATGCACTCCGACACCAGCAATCCAGACCCAGCGTCCTGATTACTGCGGCCCCATCTCGAGGGGAAGCGTTCTAACAGGACGGGAGGCAGGAGCAGAGGCAGACATCACGTGTGTCCTCAGGGACAGGCTGGGAGCTCCTCAGACCAGCCTCAGGGCTTCCTCACAAGGCTTCAAGGCGGATATTGTTATCTCCATCTTCCAGATGGGGAAACTGAGGTTCAGAGAGGCTGAGGGGCAGCTAGGGAGGGGCTGAGCGGGATTTGAATCTCCAGAGTTCACCTGCATCCCCTGTGCCTCTGGATGGGATGTGACTGCAGGGCGAAGTGCAGAACAGGCAAGTGGGGAGCTAAATGCATTGGCTTGGCCACTCTCCCCAACCTGCACGCCCAGCCCACCTGGTGATCCTAACCCACCGGCCAGTGTAAAACAACAATGCAATGTGTGTCAGGTCTGGGGACCACCAGGTGGCTCGGCCGCAGCGCCTGGTGCCAACCTGGCACACAACCTGGCTGCCACGTCACCAGGGCCCAGCTCCGGAGCCGGGTCTGCCTGCACCGTCAGAGAGGGCACCAGGCTCAGTGCTCCCGGCTCCGAGGTCTGGGGACCTGGTGCACAGGAAGGGGGCTTGAGAGAACCAAGAGGACCAGGCCGTGGGCCGGGGAGGGTGCGCTTCAGACCCCAAATCAGGGAGGAGAGGATGGCCCCTAATCCTGACCTTAATTACGCAGTGCCAAGCCCAAGGGAAACCCTCAGAGGGCCCATGTATTCAAGACCATGAAGGAACACAGATAAGGACACCTGGGCCTTCTCTCCAGGGTTCCAGGGGCCACAATCTGCATCCTTGAGACCTCCAGCCAGGTGACACCTGCCTGAGAATCGGCCCCTGCACTCTCACAGAGGGGGGATCAAATGCTCCTCCATGCAGCCGGGCAGCTGCCAGGACGAAGTAAACCTCAGGGCCCAGACTCACCACTCCATGCCTCGCACAGAAGACACCTGCTCAGCACCCCCGATCCCAACGGGGCATTGCCGGGCAGTGAGCAAAGCACCAAGAGGCCCCCGCTTCTGTGGCCCCCAGGCCCTGAGGCATAATCCAAGCAGAGGGGAGACTGATTGAGACCACAGAGGGAACTGAGGCCAGAACTATGGCCTGGACTGGGCGGTGGCCACAGTGCTGGGCACTTCACCCATCGGTTCTGCCAGGGAGGAATCACGAGCCCTCTTTACAGGTGATAAAACCAAAGCTGGCGGGATTCTGACCTACACGAGGACCAGGGGCCAGTGCTGGTGCAGGAGTGAGACCCCGGCAGCCACCCCAGAATCCAGGCTCCTGACCCTTGGGACGTCCTGCCTTCGACAGGCTCCTCCTGACCCTTAGGACATCCTGCCTCCGACAGGCTCCTGACCCTTGGGACGTCCTGCCTCCAATAGGCTCCCAGGCAGAGAATGGCAGAGCCATAGCAACACCAGTCACAGCAGTGGCGATGGCGATGGTGAGAGTAATTGTCATGGTGACAACAGGCAGGGAAGGGTGCTGGACACTCTACAGCCATTAGCTCTTTAGGACAACCCAATGGAGTGGGGACTTTATTGTCAATCTTAGTTCATGTGACACATGACAACACTGGCACTTGGAGAGTTCACGTGACTTGTCCAAGGTCACACCGCTAGCAAGGGGCAGAGACAGGATTTGGAGCCAGGCCTGCTTTCCTGCTCTTGCACAGGCTGTGGTGCAAAATACAGGAAAAACTAACACAGGTTTTAGGGAGCAGACCTCTGCCTCCAGGAAAGGGAACTTGACAAAATGCCTTCCTCCTGAGCCAAGGACCTGCTGGGAGCCTTCTTAGCCCCAGCTCCACCCTTTTCCCACACCCCCTGCCAGGCTCTTTTTTCCAACCACCAAAGCAAAGGAACAAGGTTCACTTACTCTGTCTGGGTCGGTGCAGCCGCTGGGTCTGGGTCTGCCGGAGAAGAGCAGAGAGAAAGCCCAGTCAGGCAGGAGGCCGGCCCGAGGGCTCAGCCCACTCCCGCCCCCTTTCCCAGCCTCCCTGGGGGCACCAGACACAGGGCCTGGTCAGCCCGGGTTCCGGCCGGGATCCTGCCTCCCTTTCCCTGGGCCTGGCAAGAACACCAGCCACTGCACCTTCACTAAGCTCCTCTACCTGTCCTACCTGTACCGCCCCCGCCCCCATCGCCCACAACCCGACTCCAACCAGAACCAGCCCCCCCGGCCCCCACCCACAGCCTCTCAAGGAGCCTGTTGTCCCCAGGCCTGTGGGAAGTTCCTGCTAATCCGGTCCCCAGAGTCTCTCCCAGATGACAGGCTCCAAGAGCTCAGAAGCTGCCATTTAATAGCAGCCTTATCATGGCCCTCCTGCCCCACACCCCCCGGGGCAGCAGCTCCCCTTGGCAGCCTGGGGAGCACACCTCAGGAGGCTGGTCTTCTGGCTGGTGGGGATTCTCTAGGAGAAGCTGCTGGGAAGGCTCCAAGGACATAGCCATGGGCTGCAACTATCTCCAAAGCAAAACCCAGGCCAACCACTTCCATTTACAAGGTGTCAAAGTGGGCCAGATGTTGCAAGAATGCTAGGAATCTCAAATTCCCAAGGAGAGCTATGGAATGCAGCTTCTTCCCAATGGTTTTTTCCCTTCCTGCTTTCTGGGGACAGCAGAGGAGACACCACACCTCACCAGGAGCTGGGAGCCTGGAGAATGGCTCCACTCAGTTCTCTGAGCTCTCTCCAGCCCCAGAGGTGGGAAATCGGAAACCTCACCGGTGATGGGGGCAGAGTCAAAGAGGATCAGCGGGGGGTCTGCATCCTCCCGTGCAGCAACGCTGGAGGCACCTGGGCCCACGCTGGTGTCCTCTTCGTCATCACTGTCGTCGAACTCAAAGGCCTCTCCGGGGTCGTCCTCCGCCTGTAGGGAGGGGTCTGGGGCTCTGGGAACCAGCTGATCTCCTGGGGAAGGTGCGAGTAGGAAACAGGAGTTAGCAGGCTACAGGGTTTGGTGAAGCCTAGAGGTGCTTCCGGAAGCTTGGCCAAGGTCAAGGTCGGCAAGGGGTAGAGCCTGGAACCAGGTGAGCAGCAGGGGTTTGAGGAAGGGAAGAGGCGTTCTCAGAGACGATTAAAATCCTGCAAAGCCCAGACAGCCCTACTAAGTTCCTACGGTGTCTGTGGTTGGTTTCGCTGGCTAAGCAGGTGGCAGTGGAAGGAGGGGGCGAGCAAACTTCCAAGTGAGCGTGTGTGCAGCTGTGCCTGAATGTCTGTCTTTCATTTCCCAATTTAATTTTCTGAGCAAGGGGGCTGTTTAAACACATCTGCACATGTGCACGTGGGCACACACATTTGTATTTGTGTTTTGTGTAAGTGCAGATGAGCATACAGCAGAACGCTCTGCATGATGTGCTTTATTTTGGTGAGTGTGTCAGAATAAAACACAGCTGCTTGAAGATGTGTGGAGCTTGAAGCACACCAGCTTCCAGGTGCCAGGCCACAGGCTGGTGGGGACAGGGATAGGGCCCAAGCCCCCAGCATGAAGTCTTCCCCACCAGGCCGCCATCCCTGCCTCTCCCCTCCTGGCTGCATCCTCCTATCAACCTTCAAGGCTTGACTCGAGCAGCGAGGTCCTCCCGGCCTCTTAGGCCTTTGAGTGCTTCCTTCATCTGTCCCACAGACCCACCAAGCAGTCACCCCCATTCCCTGTCCTTCCAGACCCTGGCAACATCTGTTATCTGCCTCTGAATTTGCCTACTCTGGCGTTTCACACAAATGGAATCATGCAATCTGCGGCCTTTTGTGTCTGGCTTTTTTCACTTAGCATAACGCTTTTTAGGTTGATCTGTGTTGTAGCAGATATCAGCACTTCAATCCTTACAGCTGAACAATATTCCATTATATGGTTAGACCACATTTTGTTGATCCATTCATCAGGTGATGGACATTTGGGCTGTTTCTACCTTTTGGCTGTTGTGTGAAGCTGCTATTAACATGCATGTATAAGTGTTTGCACACCTACTTTCAATTATTTGGGGTACATACCTAGGGGTGGGACTACTGGGTCACATGTAGTCATTTACTTTGCACTTGCTTTTTCTGACTCCCCTACTGATCCAGGATCCCTAAGAGCAGAGAAGCCATCTGTCCTCCCTACTGCCCAGAGTAGGAGCTCAAAAACGTTTGTTAAACGTGGAAAGGACTGAACTCTCTACCCTAGAGAGCATTCCGTTAGCCCTCACCTTCTGCCTATTTCACCAAGCTGAGGTTCTCCAGGCTTCTTCCCTGTCACTCTCATGCATTCTAGAATCTGGGGCTGGAAAGAACCTAAGAGCTCACCAAGTTCATCCCCCTACCTCATACAAACCCACTCTAAAACCAAGGGCAGTTTCATCTGGTTTTAAATGTCTACAAAGTCAACCAGACCCTCCTTGAGCTGTCCTGTTGTAGCACATGCCATGTGGTTTAGAGTGTGAGCCTGGGCTCCTACTAGCTGTGTGGTTCTGAGCAAGTTACTTCACCTCTCTGAGCCTTGCTTTCCTCATCTGCAAATCAGAGAACAGCAACAGCACCTGCCCCGTAAGGCTGGTGTGAACATTAAGATGTAGAGCAGGGTTTTTAATAGGGCACTATTGACAACTGGGGCTGGATAATCCTTGGCTGTGGGGGCTGTGGGGGCTGTCCCAGGCATGGGGAGATGTCTAGCAGCATCCCTGGCCTCCGCCCAGTGGATGCCAGCAGCACCTCCCTCCAACTGTGACATCTAAAAATGTCTCCAGCCATTGCCAAACATCCCCTGGTGGGCAAAACTGTCACTGGTTGAGAGTTCCTGGTGTAGCTGTAACACTCAGCAGTGAGTACATATAACACCTCTTGTTGAAACGACTGAGCCTCTTTCCGTCTGAGATCCTTGAGAATCATCTATTCTATCCCTGTGCATCCTGCCCCTCACCTGGGGCTGCCTTATATCATGTGCTCAATAAACGATATGTGGACTGATGAGTGGATGGATGGGGACGGAGCAGAGAGCCAGAGGAAGGGACCACCAGGTGGACAGATGGACGTATCTCATCCCGGCAGTCTCTCTGACTAGGAAAATCCAACCCTGGGTCCCTCCCCTCCTTCAGGTCTCTACATCTCCCATTGAGGCTGCCAGGGCCTTCCATTCCACAGCTGCACACAGACACACCCGGAACCCCCATCAGCCTTGCCACTTTCTTTTTCTCACTGGCATTTATCAGCATGTGACATGCTGTATGTTTTACTTGTTTTATCATGTGTGTCCCCCTACTAGAAAAAAGCTTCGTGAGCCCAGGTATTTTCATCTGTTTTGTTCAGTGTTATATCCCAGCATCTAGAATAGTGCCCAGCACATAGTAGGCACACAATGAGCATGAGGTAAAAACACACCGCTGTGTGCAATCCCCTGTGGTCATGTAAAACGTGTCTCTTACTATGGGTTATGAATTTTTTTTTAAGTTTGAAAAATACTGTAATAAGTGGTCAAAAATCCCTACTCATTATTTTTGGGGGGGTACCAGATACAGACCCATCCTGTTTTGGGGGCTTACTTAGCCCTTCAGACCCTTGGCTCTTGACCAGTTGAATCTGCTGGGTGGGCAGGGTGGAGGTAGGGAAGTTCCCTTCACAGCTGGATGGTTGTGGGTGGCACATCAGCCCAACTAGGTCGAGACTCCAGCTTTCCTATACACTAGCTGTCAGAGTGTCGAGTTATTTCATCCCTGGAAGCTTCTGTTTCCTCATGTGTAAAATGAGGATAATAATGGTAACGACCTCACAGGGTCACTGATGGAATGAATTAAAATACCTGGTGTGAGGTACGTGCTCACTAAATGTAGGCTCTTCTGATGATGATAATTCTATTTATCATCATCATCACAGCCTTGAGTCATAACACAGGCCTGGGCCCCGCATGAGATGAGCTGCCCTTCCCCACTCACAGGCCAGACCCAGCCCCACGCGACCGTTCCCTCCCACCCAGATGTGTCCAGGGACTCAGGTCACTTTGTACCTTCTCCCTTTGAAAGTACAAACAGCTTAAGTTATCTATCAAGCCCGGCACTCAGACACCAACCAGCAGTTCCTGGCCACCCCCGTGCCTGGGGGTGCAAGGAGGAATCAGATGCAGCATCAGTGTCAGGGAGCTCATTGCCAGGCAGCAGAGGTCAACAGATGGCCGGAGGCACAGACCTGCAGTGACCGCACAGAGGTGCAAGAGAGGAGGGGGTTTCAGGCTCACTGGGGCTCCGGGGAGGATTCAGCAGAAGGCTCAGAGCCTTGAACGGTGAGTGAAGGTTTGACAGGCTCAGAAGGAGGGAAGGTATTCCAGATGGAGGCCGCAGCAAGCGGCCCAGTGGGGCTGAAGACGTGAGCAGGCACCGAGGTGGTCATGAGAGGTTTGAAAGGGTGTTGGGGGGAATCCCCTACTTGGGAATTTGAATTTTATTAGGTAAGGCAAAGGAATGCGCTCAGAGAATTGGAAAATGGCAAATAGCCAGACGATACTAGCCAGGAATATTAGATATAGCTGGGAGAATCAACATTCATCAAATGTTTGTTGAACCGAGTTGAATGGAATTGAATTGATCTGACTATAAAATAACCTCTGTTCTCCCTTTCCAGGTTTGGCCACTTGATGGGTAAGAGAAAGGGAGCAGGGGCCAGGGCTGGGGCATCCTTGTCCCCAGGGCCCCCCACCCACAGGCTGAGATCCAGGCAGTAAGACACTGCTCCTTATCAAAGGCAAAATCGGGAGGCCCATCCCTGGGTAACTGAGAGCTGAGCTGAGCCCTTCCCAACCATCTGCATGGGTGGTGTGACTGGAGCAGGCCACTCACACCCCGATGTTCCTAGAAATGCCTGGTCCCGGGAAGCCCCAACCAAGTGAGCCTGAGAGGCAGGGGGCCCCGGGAAGCCACCATCACCATCCACTGCCACGGAGAAGGCAGGTCCACTGCACAGATCCCACCCTTCGGAGAAGACAATGGAGGCCCAGGGAGGAGGCGGCTCACATCAGTTCCACCAGGGGCTCAGAGAGCAGCAAGCTGGTCTGTCCCGTCAACGCCCTACAGTGACGATACCGCCCATTCGCTGATCGATGGCCACACGCCAGGGCCTTACATGTATTCAAGCCTTGCAACAGGGGAGAGGGTGCTATTATTACCCCACTTTTGTGGATGATGAAACCGAGCCACCGAGATATCAAGTCATTGAAGATCACAATGTGAGTGGCAGGATGGGGACGCTGACACCAGGTGGGTGAGGCCTGGATTTTCCACCTGCATTCTCTCTGAGGCCCCACTGCCAAGGTTGCCAGATAAAAACACAGGCCACAGAGTTAAATTTGAATTTCAGATAAACCACAAATAATTTTTTAGTGTAAGAATGTCTTTTTCTTTTTTTTTTCTTTTTTTGCTAAGTCTGCAACCCTACACTACTAGACAATCCAACCTTAGTAGAAGGAGATTGGTGATCTTAAACCCCCATCCTCAGTTCTCCATCCTCAATTCATAAGCTTCAGTACCCAAGCTGACTCTGCCCATCTCGCTAGCAGAACTTAGGGGAGAAAGGTAAAGAGTCAACCTTGTCCAGAACCCACTCTCTGAAGAAATTAGCATTTTCATTTTGTAGGCAGAGAAACTGAGGCAGAGGGGAGAAGTCTCTTCCCCAAAGGCCTGCAAGAGCTGGGATTCACACCCAGGTCAGCTCAGCCTGGCTCCAAAGTTAGTGCTCCCCACCTGCAAAAGCCACCACGGCCCCTTACGAGGAGAGGCAAGCAGGAGCAGGAAGCACCTGGGGGTACGGTACCGTTGGCAGGCTGTGGAGGGTTGGAGGAAGCCATCAGACAAGGTCCAGCTCAGACCAGCACCGTCCCAGCCGCTGTCCTGTGAAAACAAGCCCAGAAATCCAATTAGCTGGGGCACAAGGCTGATGTTTCAGCCACAGAGAGGGGCTGCTGGCTGACCACCTGGGTTCTCCAGCCCACCAGCTCTCGCTCTGTCCTCCCCAGCACCTCCCTGAGCACAGGACAGCCCCAGAAGGGCCCGGCCTCTGCCCCACATAAATCATTAACCCATAGATAAACCAGCAGCTGCAGAGCTGGAACTGCCATCTTCCCAGAAAGCCCCTGCTGCCGCCACGCCTTTCTCTTGCCCAATGCCACGGGGCTCCCAGCACCCAGCAGACCACGCCCCCCTTCTCCCCTCAGGCTTACGGGTGACACTCCAGCCCCAGAGACCAGGGTCGTGCTCACACCTAGGATCCCAGAGCTGGATCCCACCTGAACCATCATGGACATGGCCGGACACTTCCTCCTCCTGCTGCATAGTGGTCACAGGCTCCCTGGGACCCAGCCCCTCCCACCAGCCCCCTCCTTTGGCCCCACCAAAGGCCACTCTCTCTTTTGTCTCTCTCTGTTCTGCTCCACAGGATTAGCCAGCTGGCACAGGGCCACTGGGCCTTGGCACATGGGCAGAGGGGAAGTGAGGAGCTGCAGGGAGGCCCATGGCGCAAGCTGGGAGCACCCATTCTCCACGCTGGAGGCAGCCGCCACCCTCACCTCACGGTGGGGTCTTACACAACCAAGGGGCAGTGTCTCGGTGGGCTTCCTGGGCCCTGCAACCAACCTTGCCATGGATCCCCTGCCAAGCAATCAGAGAAAGAGCTCTCCCTACTCCCTACTGCTACCCCCACCCAAATTCCAAGCTAGGGGCTGTCCCCCTGGACTTCCCTCAAGTTTAATCTTCCCTGCCAAACACTGGCTGCTTGCCTTCTTTCTTTTCCCTTCCTAAAGCCTTTATGTTCATTTATTGGCTTATTAAATTAAAACATAATCCATGTAAACGGAAATATTAATAACAGCAAACATTCATATAGCACCTATCTCTCAGACATTGTTCTAAGCACTTTACAAATATTATCATGTACTAATTCAAATCATAGATGAGAAAACAAGACCCAGAGAGGGTAAGTAACTTGCCCAAGATCACATAGCTAATGAGTAGCAGAGTTGGGGTTCAAACCCAGGCCCTGAGGCTCCAGGGCCTGTGCTCATTAGGTAACTGCCATGCTTTAGCGCCTCTCAAAATTCAAACAAGACAAAAGTGAACAAATGAAAACCAAGTCTCCCTCCTCCCCAGCCACCCAAATCCCCCAGAAGCACCCTGTTACTATTTTCTTATGAATTCTTCCAGAACTATCCTGTGTATGTAGTTGCTTGCATGTCTGTATATATGAAAACCACTTATTTTCCTTAATGAGATCTCAGGGATTGTTTCATAACAGTACATAGAAATCAGCCATTTTTAATGGCTGCACGGTACCTTCTGGATGTACCACACTTTACTTAACCGGTCCCCTATCAATGGACCTTGGTTGTTTCTGGTCTTATTTGCATATAACCTTGAGCATATGGTCCAGTGAACCTGTAGGGCCAATTCTTGGGAATGGACCGGCTAAAACAAAGCAGAGAGTGGCCAGTTTCATTATGAGTGATGTTGTAGATGTTCCCACTGAGTGTGTGCCTGTGCCTTTAGCCCCACACCATAAATTCTCAGGACTAAAATTATATCTTCAGCATAGGGTTTGGGAACACAACATAGAAGGTCTGCAAACCCAGTGCAAGCTCCTGCTGGTCTCTCCCACCTGTGGGCTCTGCAATATCCGCGTGGGACTGCTCAGCCTTTCTCTGAGGGCACTGGCACCCAGCAGGAGAGGGGCAACACAGAGACTTAAGCCCATTTTACCACAAGGAAAGGTGAGGCGCTTTGTCAACCTTGTGTGCAAACTGCTCCTTAAATACCATTTGATGATGATGTCAAAAGGGGCTGCGACTTCCTGCTGGGGCCAAAACCCACCATCCTTCCTTCCCAAGCCACAGTCTAACATCCTCCCCTTATTCCTCATCCACCAGAAACTGACTCCTGCCCTCCATGCCGAGCCCAAGGCTTCCCTGGAAAGATTCCATTTATGGAGCCTAAGTTTTATATGCTTTGTTCCATCTAATTCTCCTAACACCCATTTGACAGATGAAGAAATGAAGATGCAGAGAAGTTACAATTTGTCCAAGGTCATGGAGGCAAGGAGACAAGGTAACAATGCCAAGATTCAAGCCAGGGGCTCTGACCCCAAAGCCTAGTCTCTCCCTTAACCTGTGTCCCTGGGCTTCAGAACTGGAATCCGGGAGGCCTCTGATGCAGGCTAACCTAGGGCCACGAGCACCCTGAGGCTGAGGGAGCAGGGACACAGGCCAGCAAGTCCCGCCCTCACCCACAGTACCAGTGGCGCTCGAGGGGCACTATTTTGTATGCACGTGCCACCACACCCAGAAGAATGAGGGAAAGGAAGTGGGAATGCCGGCTCAGAGCAGCCCGTGGCCACCGCTGGAGACCCCCATGGCACAGAGGTTAAGAAAAAGTTCAGGCTCCTGAACGATACTGCTGGGTTCCATCACTTGGTACCGTAACCTCACTCCGGGGCCTCAGTTTGGTCATCTGCAAAATGGGGATTAAAAAGCACCTATCTCACATAATACTGTGTGATAGGAGCACAGAATTGTAAGCATACTGAACAAAGATATCTATGAGTAAAGGTGAAATAGGTGGGATAGGAAAATGTATGACACCGGAGGTAAAGATAGATGATAAAGACTGGGACTGTATAACTTGGCAAAAATTGGAGTGGCCAATGACTGTTACTAAATATACAAATATAAAAATGTTTTTGCATGTGAGAAAGCAAATGAATGTCAACCATGAAGAGAGGTGAAAAAGGGATGGTATTCGGAAAAAAACATAATCAAAGCAAACTCGAGTCTATGGTCAACAATAACATTGTAATATACCTCCATTAAATGTTACAAAGGCAATATGCCAGTGCTAAATGTATATGAGAGGGGGATATAGGGGAGGAATATGGGATTCTTGGTAGTGGTGTTATTTGCTGTTCTTACTATTATATTGTATT